>BLSH010162256.1:408952-426897 GCA_018402905.1 Glandirana rugosa | reverse complement strand
AATTTAACCGGGCGGAGGAGGTATATTGTTTTGAATCTGGGGCGCTTCCCTTGCCAAATTGTGTTACTAATAATAGTTTGTAGTTTCTTCAGATGAGTTGTAAGAAAAGGTATTGGAAGGGAGCGGAAGAGGTATAGAATGTGATGTAGAATAAACATCTTTATTAGGGCGATGCGGCCTGTCCATGAAGGTGTTATCTTTTGAATTGAAGAGGAGATGCTGGAGATTTTCGATGTCAGTATATTGTAGTTAGTGTGGAACATATTAGAGCTTGGTGTAGTCAATTGGATCCCAAGATATTGAAGAGAGGATGCTGGAGCCCACGAGAAAGGGGTAAGTTTAGAAATATATTGTTTAGTGAGAGGGGGTAATTTGATGGGGAGCATTTGACATTTATTATGATTTAATTTATAGAGCGAGAGCGTGCTGAAGTGATCTAGAAGTTGAGCCAAGTGCGGGAGAGTGAGAAGGGGATTTGTAAGGAGGAGAATCACATCGTCAGCATATAGACCTATTTTATGTTGAGAATTTCCTATTTGTATACCGGTGATTGAGGGGTTGGATCGGATATGTTCTGCTAGGGGCTCCATAATCAGGGAGAATATTATTGGGGAAAGAGGGCAACCCTGCCTTGTTCCATTAGTAATGGGAAAGGAGGATGAGAGGAAACCAGACGTCCACACTTTAGCTGTTGGACATGTATCTAGGGCTGTGATTGCTGATAAAATTCGTCCCTGGAGGCCAAACTCCCGGAGGACTCAGATCATGTACTGCCAATGAACCCTATCGAAAGCTTTTTCAGCGTCTAGAGAAATTGCTAGGGCAGGTATATGGTGATGTTCAGCCCATTGGATAAGGTTAATTGATCGCCGTGTTCCATCCGAGGTTTGGCGACCAGGGACGAATCCAACTTGATCTGGGTTTATGAGGAGGGGGGTATATTGGGAAAGCCTATTAGCCATGATTTTAGCAAATAGTTTTGTGTCCGAATTGAGCAAGGATATAGGACGATAATTTGCAGGATTGTCATGGGCTTTGCCTGGTTTGGGGATGGTGACTATAGTGGATTCTAAGAATTCTTGGGGGCAGGTACCTGTGTCCATGATTTTGTTGTACATATTTACTAGGTGGGGTGTTAGTTTATCAGAAAATAGTTTGTAATATTCATTTATGAATCCATCTGGGCCCGGGGATTTGTGAAGCGGTAATGATTTAATGGATTTGGATACTTCAATTGGGGAAATTGGGGCTGAGAGGATTGAGAGTTGTGATTCTGAGAGGGAAGGAAGATTGATCGAGCTTAGGAATTGGGTCAGGGTTTCTGCATTCAGGGTCAGGGATGTAGGGCTGTCTTTTAAGTTATAGAGGGAAGCATAGAAGTCTTTGAATAGGTTTGCGATTTCTGCAGGGTTGTATATTTTTTGGTTTTGCTTGTTCGAGAGGAACGCAATTTTTGATGTTGCCTTTTTTTCGTTTATGCTGTTTTGCAAGGAATGTACCGGGTTTATTGTTTGAAGTGTAGAAGTTAAGCTTTAATCTCTTAATATAATATTCAAAGGATTTTTTAAAGATTTCGCTCAGTTGAGTCCTAAGGTCTTTCAGTTTATCAGTAAGGAGTGGGTCAATTTTTTGTTTGTTGAGGGTTTCCAATTGATGAATTTGGATAGTGAGCTGGGAAATGGTGTGGAGGCGAGTCCGTTTCTCGTGGGCTGCTAGCTTTATAAGGGATCCTCTTAAGACTGCTTTGTGACTATTTCACAATATGTTGGGATCTGCGACTGTTCCTGTGTTCAATTCAAAAAAGTCGGTTATGGCAGAATTGATCTGTTTCTGGTATTCAAGTTTGGTTAGTAGGAGTGGGTTCAGTCTCCATGGTGAAAAAATATTTTTATCAATTGTTGCAGAGAACTTTAGAGTTATAGGAGCGTGATCCGACCAGGTAATCAGACCGATTGACGTGGAGTCAACTTTTTGTAGTGTGAATTTGTCTACCAGAAAGAAATCAAGTCTGGAATATACATTATGAGCAGCTGAAAAGAAGGTATAATCCTTCTCATTTCCATGAGAGCATCGCCAGGGGTCAAAGAGGTCTTCTTGAGAAATTAACGAGTGTAGAATTGAGGAGTGTTTTCGTTTGGGATTGGTGGAGTCAAGATCTGGATTTATAACTTCATTGAAGTCTCCACAGATGATAATGGAGTTAGATCTATAGGGTTGGAGCTTATTGAAGATGGATTTGAAGAAGGTATTCTGGTGGGTGTTAGGGGCGTAAAGGTTAACAATAGTAAGGCGATTATTATTGATGGTCGCCGTGAGGATGAGGTATCTACCATTGGGGTCCGTTTCTATAGAATGGAGGAGAAAGGAGGCAGAGTCGCGAATAGCGATCATGACTCCTTTCCGTTTGGAGTCAGCGTTAGAGAAAAATATGTGGGGGAATTTTGGGTGTGAACACTTCGGTGGGTTGGAGGAAGTGATGTGAGTCTCTTGAATACAGATGATTTCGGATTGTGCTTTAAGTGCTTCTTTCCACATAAGGGATCGTTTGAAAGGACTATTAAGTCCCTTAACATTTAGCGAGAATATTTTCAATGCCATTGAGCGTGATTGAGGGGGTTATGAGCATGTTAATTGGTGCTGCAGAAATTAGAAGGATTTGACCCCTCCTAGCTGATCCAAGCAAAAAAAGATAAATACATTTAACATTACAACAGTAGTACCTGAATTTACAACAGTTAGGTATGGAGGGCTATACCAGTTCATGGAAGAGGATGGGGGAGAGACAGAGGGAGAAGGGAAAGAGAAAGAGTGAAAGAGAAAGAGAAGGAAGACGAAGTGTAAGTTTGTGTGCCTTGCACACCAATAAACCGGGGTGGAGGGATTCAACATTGGTGTTAACATCTTTTCAACAGATAATCTGTGTTATGAGACAAATATAACAAGAAAGAAAGACGAAGAGGAACAGTTAGAGAAAACAGTTAAACCCATTTGGGCTCTCAGCACAGGGAAGTGGTGGTAAACAATGATTGTGCATGGTTCACCTGCTGAGATGAGAGTACCTGAACGGAATCAGGTGTTGTTTGAGTGATGCTTGCCATCCGTGAGGTGTTGTGGGAAAGTGAATTTTGGTGGTGAGATCAGGTTCGGAGGGGACAGGCCCCAATTTTGTAGTTGTTTCAGGCCTTGTTTGAGATGATAGATAGTCACAGACTTTCCTTGGTATGTGACAATGAGTTTGGTGGGGAATCCGCATTTGTAGACGGTGTGACGGTCTCTTAGGATGGTCGTCACCGGTGAAAGATCTTTACGCAGTTGGGCTGTGGCTGCAGATATGTCATTGTATACAGTGAGGGATGTATACGGATCCGGGAAAGTCGCTATGTTTCTGGCGGAGGCTATGATCCGGTCTTTGGCTTGGAAAAAATGTGCCTTGCCAGCACATCTCTGGGTTTTTCCACCGGGATGTGAGAGGGTTTAAAGATTCTGTGCGCTCTGTCAATAGTTAGGTCCATTGGGGAGAGAGCGGGAACCAACGCTTAAAAGAACTGTTGCAGATATTGTGGGAGTTCCCCAGGGGTGACAGACTCAGGGATCCCCCTGATTTTGAGATTGTTTCTGCGCGAATGGTCCTCTAGGTCCGCCATTTTCGCTGTGATGCGTTGTAGTTGTTCTGCTTGGTGTTGGTGTGCGTCCACTAGTTCGTTATATGCAGTGGCGTAGTTACTCATTTGATGTTCAATCGTGTCTGTTCGTTCACCAAGCTCGTCTATTTGGTGTTGCATGTGGGCGACGGCTTGATTGATATCTTTTCTGAGGTCTTTCCTCAGATCTTTCTGTAGTGAGAGTAACATATGCTTAAGAAAGTTCTCTGACACTGGATTATCGGTGGTCGGGAGCGAAGCGAGCAATTCCGAGTGTTCGGGTGATCCCGAACGTTCTTGGTCCGAACGTTCTTGGTCCGAAAGTTCGTTCGCGGTAGGATCGCGGGTTTGGGAGAAGGTAAGATGTTTCTTGCTTACCGGGCCCGGGTGAGATGGCGAGGCGTGAGGGGAAGAAGCGGCCCTCTTAGTGGAGTCTCTGGCTCTGCTCCCTTGCGGCGCTGTACAATACATGTCGTCAGTGGGCTCTCCGGAGGAAGTGGAGTGGGGATGTGGGAGAGATAGTTTACTGGAGGCCCCGCTCCGTTCTGCATGCCCGCATGGCGGGCCTCACTGAAAAATTCAGTGAGCTTCCTTGGCTCTGCAGGATGGGATTTTTTCCCTGTCATTTGTGGGGGATTAGTAGTATCCAGAAATGTGATTTTGGATGGTGGACTGTCCAGTTAGCAGGTTCTGTGCTAAAAAATCTTCCCTGTGCTGGGAGAGAGAGGAGATCAGGCAGCCATCTCAGTGTGCCGCCAAGCTCCGCCCCCAGCTTTTTACAATTTGTAATGTATTTTGTTTTCCGATGTGTACCCCCTTGAATAAACTTTTAGTGCCATTGTGCACCATTTTACCATTTGTGTGTCACTCAATGGAGAGGCTGGTGCTCACTCATCTCCGACCTCTGGTGAGCCCATCAATGGATCCACTTCAGTTTTCCTACCAACCTGGCATTGGCGTGGAAGACGCAGTCATCTTCCTCCTAAATCGGGCTACTTCACACCTGGAAAAGGCTGGGAGCACTGTGAGAGTCATGTTTTTTGACTTCTCTAGTGCTTTTAACACCATCCAAGCTGCGCTCCTGAGGGATAAGATGGTGTACATGGGAGTGAACCATCATCTGTCTGCCTGGATACTGGATTACCTCACAGACCGACCACAGTATGTGAGGACTCGTGACTGTGAGTCTGACATGATTGTCTGCAACACTGGGGCCCCGCAGGGAACGGTTCTTGCCCCGTTTCTCTTCACCATCTACACTGCAGACTTCGTGTTTAGCTCAGCAACCTGTCACCTACAGAAGTTCTCTGATGACTCTGCCATCACCTAAACAACAAACTGGACTGGACAGACAACACTGAGGCAATCTATAAGAAAGGGCAGAGCAGACTCTTTCTGCTGAGGAGACTAAGGTCTTTTGGAGTGCAGGGAGAGCTACTGAAGACCTTTTTTGACTCTGTGGTGGCCTCAGCCATATTCTATGGTGTGGTCTGCTGGGGCAGCAGCATCTCTACTGCAGACAGGAAGAGACTGCACAAGCTGATCAGCAAGGCCGGCTCAGTCCTGGGGATTCCCTGGACACTGTACAGGAGGTGGGAGAAAGGAGGATGGTAGCAAAACTATCATCATTGCTGCAGAACGCCTCTCACCCCCTGTATGAAACCGTTACCTCGTTGAGCAGCTCCTTCAGACAGACTGTTACATCCTAAGTGTCTGAAGGAGCGTTATAGAAGGTCTTTTCTCTCTGTGTATATACTTGTATAGTATAGTATGTCTATTGTCTATATATTTGCATTTAGTTTTATTTTTTCATGCTGCTGTAACAAAGAAATGTCCCCACTGTGGGACGAATAAAGGTTTATCTTATCTTATCTTACTCATTTAAATTCCCAACCCCCCTCTCCTTTTCTCAGTTTACATTGTATAGTACTGTAACAAAATGCATTTTAGGATTTTACAAGCATTTTAACTCAGTTCCACTGGCCACTGGGGATTCCTGACAGGCAGGGAGGTATATGGGGAGAGAAGACAGCACATGACAAGCACTACCCCAAAAATAAGCCCTACTGGGTCTTTTGTTGTCAAAATTATTATAAGACCCAGGCTTATTTTAGGGGAAACATGGTACTAGCTATAATCTTACTTTGATAAATGAGAACCTTCACAAAAGATTAGTGAGTATTTAAAGTAATGTAAAACTAGACACAATTTTAAAGTTCAACTGTAGGAAAATATAATAATATTATGTAATTCAATTATGTATTATTAAATATGATTAGATGTTTTACATAGATCTAGCAACTACTAGTGCATTAATGTATCAGGAAACCATTTTACTTTAATTCGTGCCATTGTAGGATTTATACCCAGACAGATAGCAGCGCATTTAGCTTTACAGCATGACATGGGTGACCACAAGAAAGTGGATTTTTATCAGCAAAGATAATGTGAGCATAAAGTGTATGTATAGTAACTTTTTAGTTTTTACGGTGTAGGGAGGGGTTCGATCCCATGTCATGTATTTAGCCACTTCAGCCTCGGAAGGATTTGCTCCTTCCTGACCAGAGCACTTTTTGGGTTTGGTACTGCATCAATTTAACTGACAATTGCGTGGTCATGCAATGTTGTACCCAAACAAAATTGACGTCCTTTTTTTCCCACAAATAGAGCTTTCTTTTGGGGATATTTTATCACCTCTGTGGTTTTTATTTTTTGTGCTATAAACAAAGAAAATAGCAACAATTTTGTAAAAAAAAGAAATTTCTTCCTCAGTTTAGGCCCCCATATATTCTTCTACATATTTTTGGGGAAAAAAAAACGCAATAGGCGTATATTGATTGGGTTGCGCAAAAGTTATTGTGTCTACAAACTATGGGAATAGATTTATGGCATTTTTTTTTATTACTGGCTGTGATCTGCGATCTTTATCGGAACTGCAATATTGCGGCGGACAGATCGGACACTTTTGACACTTTTTTGGGACCAATGACATTTATACAGCGATCAGAGCTTTAAATAGCCACTGATTACTGCATAAATGTCACTGGCAGGGAAGGGTTAAACTGTAGGGGGCAAAGTTAAATGTGTTCCCTCAGCGTGTTCTAACTGTGTGGAGGCTGGGCTGGCAGCGGCATGACAGATCTCCTTGTTCCCGATCACTGGGAACAGTAGATATTACATGTCCCCTGACAGAATGGAGATCCGCTGTGTTTACATTGGCAGATCTCTGCCAATGTAACAGGCAATCGCGATTCGCTTGCTTGACCCGCGGGCATGCTCACGCAACGTGCAGCAGGGGCACTCCCTCACCACAACTGCGGCTGCGTGAGCCACCGTACAGCTATGGCGATTCGCTCAGCAGTGCCAAACTGCCGCCGTATTATGACGGTGGCCGATCGGCAACTGGTTAATAATGTATGTGCCTTTGTTAAGTAGATTAACCCTCTCTGTTTATCACTGTGGTCATTGTCAACAAGCCAGAAAGGGATAGAAAATGAAAGTTCTATAGCTGACTCCAGAACAAGAGATGTGGGAGAATCTTCCATTGGGAACACAACTCCTCCTAACAACTAAGAGGGGAATACCCTTCACTTTGTAGAGATTCCCTCTCACTTCCAATTTGTGTCTCTGTATAGGAAGTGAAAGCAAATCTCAAGGGGACATAGACAGCAAAAACATAACATGACAAGGGTTTAAATCCTTCCCTACTTAACCAATAACATTTTGGATGTCTATACACTTTCATTTAAAAATGCTCTGTACTATGTGATTTATGCTGAGACCAAGGTAAAGCAAAGTATTTTACACTAATATAAAGCATTATGTCTAGGCATTTTATAAGCATTTCGGTTTGGCATTTGGCAGCATGACAGTTAGAATGTTTTAGTGACTGGTCTGCTTTAAAAAATGCAGATATTACATACTTCTTTAAGCGCTTTATACGTTATTTTTTATATCACCATTTTAATATTTGAATGACAGCGTCCCTTTAAATTCCACACTAGGACTAATACTTAAAGTGGTAGCAAAAGTTGACTCTAACTATTCTTAAAAATGCCCCCCTTCCCCATCCTCCCATCTTTTCTGCATACCCTGCATAAAATGTTTTTTTAATTCACTCCAGTCATGTGACTTTGACCTGGCCACACCAAAATCTGCGTTTTTTTTTTTGAGCAATTCAGAAGTGAACTTTGGATCACTGTCCTGCTGCAGAACTCAAGTGCATTTGAGCTTGAGGTCATGAACTGATGGCCAGACATTCTGGTAGAGCGCAGAATTCATGGTTCCATCAATCATGGCAAGTCACCCAGGTCCTAAAGCTGCAAAGCAACCCCAGACCATCACACTACCACCTCCATGTTTGACTATTAACATGATGTTCTTTTTAAGAAATGCTGCGTTAGTTTTATGCCAGTTGAAATGGGATGCACACCTTCCAAAAAATTCAACTTTTGTCTCATCAGTCCGCAGAATATTTGCCCAAAAGTCTATGGGATAACCATTTTTTTTTTTGGCAAATGTGAGATGAGCCTTTGTGTTCTTTTGGTCAGCAGTGGCTGTAGCTTTGGAACTCTCCCATGGATGCCATTATTGCCCAGTCTCTTATTGTTGAAATAATAGTAATTTTGGTAGACCGGCCGCTCCTGGTTTTCTCCATTTATGGATAATTGTTCTCACCTTTCGCTGAAGTCCCAAAGCCTTAGAAATGGCTTTGTCAGATATTATGGTTTAATGATGAGAATGAGGAAAAGTGAAGCAGGAACTCGCCCTTTCCATATGCTGATGTTTCTTGTAATGTGGTACACATGAGGCAAATCTTCGTGGGTTGAATTAGGTACATGTAACTGTCATAATACTGTTATGTGGTCACTTTCTGATGGTGAATGCTATAAAGTATGGGCTCTCTGGAATGTTCTATTTTCCCTGTTTAGTTTGTTGACTTCTTAATAAACTTTTACTTGATTAAAAAAAAGAAATAGATTTGTAACCCTTTCTAGACTGATACCTCAATTATTTTGTTTCTCATCTGTTCTTGAATTTCTTTAGATCGTGGCATTGCTTTTTGAGATCTTTTAGCATGCTTCACTTTGTCAGACAGCTTCTGTTTAAGTGATTTCTTCATTCAACAGGTCTGGCACTAATCAGGCCTGGGAGTGGCAAGTGAAATTTGAGGCTGCATTCACACAGGGGCGACCCGACTTTGTTTCGACTTTGCTAGGCTATTTCAGCGCCACTTCCAGGGACTTGAGGCGACTTTACAACACGACTTTTGCCAGGCGACTTTGCCTTGACCAATCAGAGAAGGGAGGGAGGGGGTTGCCTAAAAATAAATTCTATTCTTTTCACTACAAAGTCGCTTGTATTTAGATGGGGGATCCGACTTGGAGGGGACTTATATTCAATTCTATGGGCACAAGTCGGATAGAAGTCGCCTAGAAGTAGTACAGGAACCTTTTTTGAAGTCGCACTGACTTCAGTAGTGTACATTAAGATGGCTCCCATTCATTTTAATGGGATTTCAGATGTCAAGCGACTTGGGGCAACTTGAGCTGACTTAAGTCGGAGCGACAGTCGCCCCTGTGTGAATGGGGCCTAACTCAGCTCTCCAAACAATGTGATTAACCACTTAATTCTTGATTTATCAGGGGGGCAATTACTTTCTCACATAGGGTCAGGCAGGTTTGGACAGCCTTTTTCTCTTAATAAATGAAATCGTCATTTTAAAACTGCACTTTGTATTTGATCAGGTTTTCTTTGTTTAATATTACATTTTGTTTGATGATCTGAGTTATTTAAGTGTGACAAATATGCAAAAAGATCAGGAAGGGGTAAATTACTTGTTCACAGCACTGTAGGTAAGTACATAGATCTTTTTTATACTGTGTATGCTGGATAGGTACTAGGAAGGGACAAGGAACATTTTTAAAAATAGTTAGCATTATGCTATTCGTCCACTTTAAGAATGTTATGCTTTGAGGTGACTGTTACAAGTCAACCAGGCAGACTAACATATACTTTATAGCTATATCACTTAGCATTAGTAATACCTGAAAATTCCCAACACTTCTATATAGACAAACAACACATTCATTAACCATAAGCAAAGAAAACATTGTTGATTCATGTACTAGCTTATTGATATGTGTACATATACATTGTAACCAAAAATGCAGATTAAATATTCCACGGTGCACAGCAATGTGGCACACATCACCGCCGGCTTGTTGCTTGTTGTCAGTGGTAATCATGTGTCAAAACTCTGTGAAATTGCCTAGCAGTCTGGGCTGAGTTTCCATGAGGCATATTTGACTTTGGGCCATTCCAAAGGCGCCATGTTTTAAAGAGCGTAAGTGTTACTTTACATTGCCAAGACAGTACAGGAATAGTTCACTTTGCTAATTTGTAGTAATGTTATTCCATCCACTTATGCAACACAAGCAGTGGATAATAAGTTCTTCGGCTTTGCAAGTCGATCATTCTGGAAACACCTTGTTTTCGGTTTATTTATCTGTGTTCTGTCTCTCTCGGTTACTATGTTCAGGGTTCCTGCTCAGAACAGCCGGGCCATTGTGTGGGTTCCGTTCTGTTGAGCCGCATGATAAAGGGCTTTTCATTTTTGGAAGGAGCTAAGGATTGCATGGAAAGTGGTCAACCTCCAGGGACGACTAGCACTTAGCTTTAAAACAGTCACTGTTTCCACCAGAGACCATTTTAATAACAAAAAAAAAGAGACATACAAATCGCTGTCTTTTTTCTCTGGAACTACAGACGAAACATTAATTAATGGAACACGGACACACAGAATCTCTATCCGCTGCTGCAGTTAATACAGAAGAATGAGCAAGCACCATTAAAGATAATTAGTAAGTTGTGAAAACATAATTAGGAGTAATTACAGGTAAAAATCATCTCAATGTAATTAGGGAAAAAGCTGGAAAGCTTGTTTTAATCAGGACACGCTGGACTAGCAGAACCTTTGCCAAACTGAAATAAATCTTACCTAAATTACATGGCTAGATATAATGCTTTGCAAATGTGCAGCTTAATGCAAATTTATTACATTTGTGAATGTATATAGTATAATTATGCATTAACTACAGTGACATTGTATATGCTACTGATCCTGAAATTCCTCTCGATAAATGTTACCATTCCATTGACTGTTTTGCATAGCTCTATGCATGGAATCGGTCTTTTGATTGTTAAAATATGTTTCAGTTTTGCACTAAAAAATAAATCATGATGAACTAGAGACACAAATGAGATTTTATGCCGCCAAGCATAAGGAATAGGAGCAGGCTTGGCACTGCTGGCCACCTGGACTATTGTTTGTGGTTTATATGCAAAATTAGAGGATTTTCTCTTTGTACAGTGAAGGACGTAGCTTCATTTAGTGTAATCACCCAATCATATGCTTTTAAAAATACATTTTTTTTAAATTTATGTTGCAGATGTTTTTGTATTTGAAGTGGACAAAGCTTCACTTTATTCGCAAAGCTAATTGAACATTCTCTATCTTTTGGTAAATCAGCCCTATTGAAGTTGATTTATTAAAGTGGTTGTAAACCTACAAATAAAAGTTGTACCCATAGGTAACCCTTATAGGTACTGCAAATATCTACTAAACATGCGCTGTTTAGGAGATATTTACCTTGCACTGTGCATCAGTGCATGCACTGTGAAGAAATGGCCCTCTGTGCCGTTTCTTCACTAGCGCGTGCCGTGACGTCACGCTACTCCGGTCAGTCACAGAGCCGGAGTCCGCGGCCCCGGAAGGAACAGGGGCAGACATGGATGAGGCCTCCAACAGGGACCACGCGGGCTTCATTTGCAGGTAAGTGTCACATAATGTGCTAGTATGCGATGCATACTAGCACATTATTCTTTTACTTTGCAGGTAACCAAAAAGGAAGTAAAACCCATCAGGGTTTACTTCCTCTTTAAAGGAAACGTTTACTAAGCAAAATTAATGTTGACTTCGGAGGGTTCACTTCTGTAGTCCACTCATGAAGTCTCTGGAGAGACTGCTTCTGGTGTTACAGAGTGTTTTGGAACTACAGATCCCAGCATTAGCAGAGATCTGCAGAGGAGGAAAAGGATGGACTGTTTCTGGGCTTAAGGCAGCCATTGGGAGGACATTGCAGAGCACACACCACGCAGAAGGCTGCTTATGAGACTATTTGCTGCAGTGAATGGGATGCGGAGAGGCAGAGGTGCTGACATCTTATGGTCTGTGGGAATGCCACTGTCAAGTCTGGTGTTTCTCCTTGGTTGTGAGGAGGATGTTATAGCAGCTGGCAACACTGAACCCCGGACAGAGAACAGGAGTAGACAAGTTGTCATCCTACAGTATGTGTCAGTGAGAGGCTGCTGGCCATACCCTCTGAACATTATTTAAGGGAACAGTATTGCAGCTTGGGACACCATTTAGGAACTTGCACACGGGTTTGCGGGACTCACATTTGAGTGCTCCAATGTCCAATTTTTGCCCCAATGCACTGGCCAGTGGAAGAGAGTTTACTAAAGGCTATCAAACTACAGTACTATGTTTGCATTGCCCCTTAGTCAGAACCCGCTTTAGTATAGGGATTAAGGGTAAAGGCATTAGTCCACTTGCACATTATTTTGTAACTGTGTCTGTATGCTTTTTAAAGTCTTTATTACTGCCTTTCCATCCTTTCATTATTGTTTCTACCAGGTAGTAATTGGGTGTTGCTGTAATGCAGAATTGAATTGTTTGTAATGATGTATGTTCCATGATGTATAAATAAAGAAATTATTTATTTTATACTGGGGTGGGTGTTACACATTGTTGCCTATAAAGTCCCATTGGAGTCATACATACTGTATATATTGTTTTGTGGTTATTGTTTTACCATGTGTTGCACAAATAAATGACTTCCTTTCAGTTTTGGTGTTTCAGAGCGTGTGGCATTGCTGGGAAAATCATGGACATCTGGAATCAGGGGACTCAAACCTGTGTTCACTCTGAACGTCAAATCATGTGTGAGGGAAATACAAAGAACTTAGAGAAATTCAGTAAAGGCTTTACAACACTTTTCGTGCCATAGTTTTCTTAACGCCGTTGTAAAGGCATAATATTTTTTTCTTAAAATAATAAACTTATTATACTTACCTGCTCTGTGCAATGGCATTGCAGAAAGTGGCCCCAAACGTCCTCTTCTGGGGTCCCCCTCCGGCGCTGTCTGCTCCTCCGCTTCTCCCAGTGCCCCTATGGCAAGCTGTATGCTACAGGGCTACTTAGGCAGGTGCGTTCCAGAGCCTGGCTGTATGCGCCCATGCCCCCACTCTCTCCTCATAGGATTTGATGACATCAGCAGAAGCTCCCTTCTGACTCTGTGTTCCGTGAGAAGAGAGAGAGTGAGGGCAGTGCTGTATCAAAAGAGGAGCCAGATAAGTGTTTAAAGAAGAGCTCCAGTCTGCAAAAAAAAAAGGTTAACGTTAGCAGCTACAAATACTGTAGCTGCTGACCTTTAATATAAGGTCACTCTCTTGTCTTGCGATGTCTGCACCCCAAGCCGATTTTTGAATTCGCTTTTGGTGCAGGCACCAGTACTGTAAGTAAGGTAAACTGGCTGTGAAGCCTTCAGGCTTCACAGCCAGTTTCCTACTGTGCAAGCTCGAGTTGTGCTGTACTTTTCTGAATGGTATCTGTGTGTGTCCCAGAAGGCAGGGGAAGGAGGAGGGGCCAGAAATGTCATAGATCACATGTCAAAGCCAGGTACCCGCCCCCCCCTCCCATCCAAAAAGTGCCAAATGTGGCAGTAGAGGGGGGGAGGGTGCGAACAAGCTGAGTTTCCCCTTTTGGGTGGAGCTCCGCTTTAAGGGGGATGCTGGGAGGAGCTGATATTGGAAGGTTTTCCTACAAATTCTTTTGCTGTGAATGCTCTCCAGATCATCCTATACTTGCAGTGTGTGTTAGAGAGAATTCTCCAAAAGAAGTGCTTGAGGAATCTTATGGTACATTTAGTTTTGTTCAAAAAGTCACCCTTAGTAACAAATAAAGCAGCATTCATAATCACCTGTTTGACATCTAATTGTAGCTTTCTGGTGCTTAATTTAATAAACCTGAAACCCTAGATCATAGGCAGCAGCAGATGAAGGAGGATGTAATTGGAAAAGAACCCTTGGGTTGTCATATTGCTGAAGTAGGGACACAGATATGAATCAGAATAACTACAGTTATATCCTCCTGTTTTGGGCTAGATTTTTTATTTGTCAGCAACTCACTATATACTCTCCTGCTTCAATATCCTGCTAATCCAGTTACAGGCTGTAGAAGGGATACCATGGTATTCTTTCTCCACCCCAACCTGCTGACTGGGCAGGAGCAGCAGAAGACTAATAAGATTATCCTTTTACACAATAAAACTCTCTTTTTACCATTATGTTCCTTGTTCAGCTCATTTGCATGCAGGGTAACAGACAGGCTCCAAGTTCGGCCCCTCCATTCCCAGTCTGAGTGCTGCTGTATGGAGTTGCAAGAGGCTAAAACGAAGTCAGGTTCAGATACTTAAATTGGTTGCATTTAAAAAAAAAAAAAAAAAATTTAAAGATGAAGTCTTAGCTGCATTCATTTTTGTCTTTTACATCTGCCTGGAATTTAGCTTTCAGGCTGGAACACTAGAAAACCAAAACCTCTCAATGGGATTTTTAGGGCATCAACAACTTCATATATAAAATTCATAATAAGCTTTATTAGTACATGTTAAAATGATAGTCAATATACAGTATTAAAACAATTGATGTGGTTACAATACATTTGTTGAAGAATATGAACAGATAACCATATATATCTGTCAACCCATGGATTAATGGAAGCAGAGATTAACCAATGTGTTTAGAAATTGACATGTTATAACTTTCTTCTTCAGGGGCAAATGGTTATCATAAGTAGTTATCTACACCTGAATCGTAACTGAGCTGGTGAACAGACACGCACCGAACCCCAGGCATGAGCCGTACATATGTGAACCCAGCCTAAAGCACAGTTTAAACCAATAGTGGCATGTGACAACATGCAATGCAATGTGCCTCAATAAGTCTATGGGCTTGTTTGCACTTGTGGTAGTCTTCTGAAGAGCAATCTGAGGTGGACAATCTGCAGTGCATTGGACAGGTGGTGAGAAGCGTTGTCACCTCCTCAACACTTGTGTTAACCCCAAAAAGGCTGTACTGCCGCATTGCATATAGTTGCAGGGCGTTTGCAGCGTGGCTTATTCAGTTACAAGGGTTGTATTTGGCGAGGGGTACTAACGTGAGGGGGGAATGATGTTTGCCACCCCAAAGCATCATGGGCAAGGCATAGGTATACCTCAGTATGTCTGCATTTGCAGTGAAGGAGGGAGTGGTTGAGGATAGTAAAAACATGGCTTAGCCGCTAATTTTCCTGCCCTCCAACCACAAGTGTAAGCTAGGCCTAAAAACGACACATTACTTTATTTTACCTATATCTCTGCAGTGTTTGAATCTGGGCTGGAGGGATGTGGTATTAAAGGCTAGCAATAAACTGCACTGACACTTGAGGGATGCTACATATTGCTATCACATAGGGGTTCATTTACTAAACGGAAATAGTCTATTCACTTTGCAAGGGAAGTTGCACTTTTTACTGACTTCTTTCATCCAATCATTTGCAAGCAAAAATGCTGTTTTTTTAATTTCCTTGCATGATTGGGTATGCGTTGACATGTGAAATTTCACGACTATTCATTCACTAAACTCTGGGGATAATTCCCTTGCAAAATGAACTGTCTATTTGCCTTTAGTGAACTAACTCAGTTTTGTTTGCAGGCTCTCTGACAAAAATATATATATACAGTATGTCATGAAAGTGAGTACACCCCTCACATTTTTGTAAATATTTTATTATATCTTTTCATGTGACAACACTGAAGAAATTACACTTTGCTACAATGTAAAGTAGTGAGTATACAGCTTGTATAACAGTGTAAATTTGTTGTCCCCTCAAAATAACTCAACACACAGCCATTAATGTCTAAACTGCTGGCAACAAAAGTGAGTACACACCTAAGTGAAAATGTCCAAAAAGGGACCCAAAGTGTCAATATTTTGTGTGGCCACCATTATTTTCCAGCACTGCCTTAACCCTCTTGTGCATGGAGTTCACTAGAGCTTCACAGGTTGTCACTGGAGTCCTCGTCCACTCCTCCATGACGACATCATGGAGCTGGTGGATGTTAGATACCTAAGAGAGGGGCGCACCGACCTAGTGCAATATCATTAAAACGTTTATTAAGAACATTGCGATAAAATATATATACTCACAAGCAGAGCAAATTAAAAGCATAGCGGCAAAGAAGTATGGAAATGGTGCCTTCAACAGACTGCACGGTCTACACTTCAGCAGAGGGACCAGGCGGCATCCATACAGCCAGGCTAACACGTTTCCAGGGCGAACCCTCTTCCTCAGAGCCTACTAACCATGAGGCAAGTCCCTCTTATATACATGCACAAGTGCCTGCAGGTGGGCAGGGTCAAGGATGAATGACCCACCCCTCAGAAGGGGGAGTTGCAACAAGGCCCCGAGAGAGGCCAGTACCGCCACCTACCTGCACCAATACATGTAAATCAATAAAACAGTCAATCAATAGTTCATAACTGAACCCACAGATCCCGATCCAAAGTGTACAATATATATAAATAAATAGACCGAGCATATACATGTACAAAAATATACCTATGTGTAAATACACTTATTAGCCATACCAATGCACATGCCTGCATCTGTACAATGTCCCTCCATCCATATCAGAAAAAATGCACATAGATAAAAAGTGCACATAGATAAAAATGCACCTAGATGAACAGGCAAGTGAAACAATTTCCACATTTGCATTTCTACATAAACGTACACATATATATATATATATATACACACACATATATACATACATAAGTACATACCACACATATCTACACATACCCATACATATATATATATGTATACATATACACATAAAGGAGCAAAATATGATAAATATGATAATGTTGTTAGCCCATACGTCTTTAGCCTATTTTGTGTCCCATCCACATAGGGCATACCTTATAGTGGGGGATCATACAATAAGACGACTTCTACCCGGCCTGAGTGCAGCTCCATGTCGCTCATTTCTCCTGCCCATATACTGCCCATACACCCGCCGATATTGAGATCGTAGGAATACCACAGCGTCTCTCCTGCTGTGGAACGCTCAAGGCTCTAAGACCCGGAAGTGCGGGTGGATGTACGTTCCACCCACTTTACTTCTGGGTCGCCACTGCTTATCATTACTGGTTATGTCCTAGATATCTTTATATTTCCCACCCCCCCTTTTTTTTTTTTTTATGGAATTTTATCCAGTTCAGAATGTTTCGGTATATCACCTGTCCCATAGGAAGGTGTTTTGGCCGTTCTTTTGTATCCAACATTTTATGTATTGAACATTCTATATACTATATACCTTATATACCATAGCAAGACTTCCGGGTCTTAGAGCCTTGAGCATTCCACAGCAGGAGAGACGCTGTGGTATGACTACGATCTCGATATCGGTGGGTGTATGGGCAGTATATGGGCAGGAGAAATGAGCGACATGGAGCTGCACGGGTAGAAGTTGTCTTGTTGTATGATCCCCCACCATAAGGTATGCCCTATGTGGATGGGACACAAAATAGGCTAAAGACGTATGGGCTAACAACATTATAACACATCTCATATATATCATGTTTATCATATAATATATTTTGATTGCTCCTTTATGTGTACACTGTGTGCAGAATTATTAGGCAAATGAGTATTTTGACCACATCATCCTCTTTATGCATGTTGTCTTACTCCAAGCTGTATAGGCTCGAAAGCCTACTACCAATTAAGCATATTAGGTGATGTGCATCTCAGTAATGAGAAGGGGTGTGGTTTAATGACATCAACACCCTATATCAGGTGTGCATAATTATTAGGCAACTTCCTTTCCTTTGGCAAAATGGGTCAAAAGAAGGACTTGACAGGCTCCGAAAAGTCAAAAATAGTGAGATATCTTGCAGAGGGATGCAGCACTCTTAAAATTGCCAAGCTTCTGAAGCGTGATCATCGAACAATCAAGCGTTTCATTCAAAATAACCAACAGGGTCGCAAGAAGCGTGTGGAAAAACCAAGGAGCAAAATAACTGCCCGTGAACTGAGAAAAGTCAAGCGTACAGCTGCCAAGATGCCACTTGCCACCAGTTTTGCACCATCATCCGAAAGCTCGGATATGTCGAACCTCATTCTGTTGTACGTAT
>BLSH010162256.1:396777-408419 GCA_018402905.1 Glandirana rugosa | reverse complement strand
GCTGTGGTTGCTGCTGCACGCAATGTTGATGGTGAATAGATCAAAACACTGACAGAATCCATGGATGGCAGGCTTTTGAGTGTCCTTGCAAAGAAAGGTGGCTATATTGGTCACTGATTTGTTTTTGTTTTGTTTTTGAATGTCAGAAATGTATATTTGTGAATTTTGAGATGTTATATTGGTTTCACTGCTGAAAATAAATAATTGAAATGGGTATATATTTGTTTTTTGTTAAGTTGCCTAATAATTATGCACAGTAATAGTCACCTGCACACACAGATATCCTCCTAAAATAGCTACAACTAAAAACAAACTAAAAACTACTTCCAAAAATATTCAGCTTTGATATTAATGAGTTTTTGGAATCATTGAGAACATGGTTGTTGTTCAATAATAAAATTATTCCTCAAAAATACAACTTGCCTAATAATTCTGCACTCCCTGTATATGTATACATATATATATGTATGGGTATGTGTAGATATGTGTGGTATGTACTTATGTATGTATATATGTGTGTATATATATATATATGTGTACATTTATGTAGAAATGCAAATGTGGAAATTGTTTCACTTGCCTCTTCATCTAGGTGCATTTTTATCTATGTGCACTTTTTATTTATGTGCGTTTTTTCTGATATGGATGGAGGGACATTGTACAGATACAGGCATGTGCACTGGCATGGCTGTAAGTGTATTTACACATAGGTATATTTTTGATTTTGATTTACATTTTTATATTTATTTTTATTTCTATTTCCATGTACATGTATATGCACAGTCTATTTATTTATATATATTGTACACTTTGGATCGGGATCTGTGGGTTCAGTTATGAACTATTGATTGACTGTTTTATTCATTTACATGTATTGGTGCAGGTAGGTGGGCGGTACTGACCTCTCTCGGGGGCCTTGTTGCAACTCCCCCTTCTGAGGGGGTCATTCACCCTTGACCCTGCCCACCTGCAGGCACTAGTGCATGTATATAAGAGGGACTCTCCTCATGGTTAGTAGGCTCTGAGGAAGAGGGTTCACCCTAAAGACGCGTTAGCCTGGCCGTATGGAAGCCGCCTGGTCCCTCTGCTGAAGTGTAGACCGTGCAGTCTCTTGAAGGCACCATTTCCATACTTCTTTGCCGCTACGCTTTTAATTTGCTCCGCTAGTGAGTATATATATTTTATCTTATTGTTCTTAATAAGGGTTTTAATGGTATTGCACTAGGTCGGTGCGCCCCTCTCTTGTTTTTTTTTCATAGTATCTTTTGGATGCCCATGGTCCTGAGGAGGGCAGCAAGGCCACAGAGTGCAAAGTGACTTTTATACTTACAGTGACTTTTCATTGTTATTCACATTCTCGCCTATTTATCTCTGGGCTGATGGATCCGAGCGCAGGAGTAGTTTTGTTTTCTCGGATGTTAGATACCTTGAACTCCTCCACCTTTCATTTGAGGATGCCCCACAGATGCTCAATAGGGTTTAGGTTTGGAGACATGCTTGGCCAGTCCATCACCTTTACCCTCAGCTTCTTTAGCAAGGCAGTGGTTGTCTTGGAGGTGTGTTTCGGGTCATTATCATGTTGAAACACTGCCCTGCGGCCCAGTCTCCGAAGGGAGGGGATCATGCTCTGCCATGACACTCCCACCAATATGCTTGACTGTAGACAAGACACACTTGTCTTTGTACTCCTCACCTGGTTTCCGCCACACACGCTTGACACGATCTGAACCAAATAAGTTTATCTTGGTCTCATCAGACCACAGGACATGGTTCCAGTAATCCATGTCCTTAGTCTGCTTGTCTTCAGCAAACTGTTTGCGGGCTTTTTTGTGCATCTTCTTTAGAAGAGGCTTCCTTCTGGGATGACAGCTATGCAGACCAATTTGATGCAGTGTATGGCATATGGTCTGAGCACTGACAGGCTGACCCCCCATCCCTTCAACCTCTGCAGCAATGCTGGCAGCACTCATATGTCTGTTTCCCAAAGACAACTTTTGGATATGAAGCTGAGCACCTGCACTCGACTTCTTTGGTCGACCATGGCGAGGCCTGCTCTGAATGGAACCTGTCCTGCTAAACCACTGTATGGTCTTCGCCACCATGCTGCAGCTCAGTTTCAGGGTCTTGGCAGTTTTCTTATAGCCTAGGCCATCTTTCTGTACAGCAACAATTCTTTTTTTCAGATCCTCAGAGTTCTTTGCCATGAGGTGCCATGTTGAACTTCCAGTGGCCAGTATCAGAGAGTGAGAGCGATAACACCAACTTTAACACACCTGCTCCCCATTCACACCTGAGACCTTGTAACACTAATGAGTCACATGACACCGGGGAAGGAAAATGGCTAATTGGGCCCAATTTGGACATTTTCACTTAGGGGTGTACTCACATTTTTTGCCAGCGGTTTAGACATTAATAAGCGGCCGCCATCTTGGTGATTGGACGCCGAGTGATTTTTTATCTGACTGATAGCGCAGTTTTATCTACATGAATGTGAGTGTGCAATTTGCATTTTACCTAATAAATTAGTTGGTTTTTGCAATCTACACTATTGGATGTCTATATGTTTTCCATGACCATCAACTGCGAGTCTTTGATAAGCTGTGATTACCATCCCCCCTGGAGCCGCCTAAGGGATCCCTATAGAGTGTGAGAGACTGCAGATGTTCCCATCTGATTGGATTGCTCACTTAAGGCTGACACTGACCCTCCGTAATAGGGGGTCGGTGCGTTCTGGTAAGGGGCTTGATTTGTTGGTGTCACGGGTGATGGTCTGCACGGTGGAAGTTTGGTTACCATTATCAACTATGAAAGATTTCCTCTGAGGATTCCAACATTTATGTGGACATTGTATTACTGACTTGTGCGCTGCAGTTCTTTTATATGATCTATTTTTGGTTTTCACCTTGACCAGTCTGTCAGCTGCATGAATATATATATTTATTTATTTTATTATACATACTCTGGAATTGTGGATCTAAGGAGCTACCCTATCTCACATCCAGGGTTTTATTGTCTTTAGCGCAGGATTGATATATACTATTAATGGCTGTGTGTTGAGTTATTTTGAGGGGACAGCAAATTTACACTGTTATACAAGCTGTACACCCACTACTTTACATTGTAGCAAAGTGTCATTTCTTCAGTGTAGTCACATGAAAAGATATAATAAAATGTTTACAAAAATGTGAGGGATGTACTCACTTTTGTGAGATAATATATATATATATATATATAGTCGTATTATGTAATTGTTTACTTGATGATGTGTTGTTATAGGCCTACACAAGTCTAAGGTAGCACTAGAGAAATTAATTTGTGTTGAAAAATATTGTGTTCTTTAATATATTTTTTCACAAGCTCAGTGCACATGACAGGCAGCTGATATTTCTCATAAATCAATCCTTTGCATTCATCTGCTCAGAAAACGCAGGATCTATATACATTACATTTCATGCACTTCCACTAGGCATTGTCAGCATGGCCTTCTCTAACTACGTGTTTCACTGCTCTGAATTACCTGACATCATTAATCATTCTTCATAATTATAGAGATTATTTTGTACCCTTCACTTTTTTTTGGAAAGGCTCAGTGAGTAATTGATTAAGCGCTCATTCATTCGGTATAATATGTTGTCTCAGGTGTGCAAGAGCTCAATAAAAGACTACAGCTTGAGGATGATTTATCTTTTTTTAGGAATTTTTATTAAGTGAACATTATTTTATTTTAAGGTTGAAAAAAAACAAAAAACAAAAGCAGAGTGTCTCAAATTTAATAAAATGAAATGCAATTTAACACTTCAGCCCCGGAAGGATTTCCCAGTTTAGGACCTGAGCACTTTTTGCGATTCAGCACTGCTTCGTTTTAATTGACAATTGCGCGGTTGTGCGACCTTGTACCAAAATTAAATTTGCGTCCTTTTTTTCCCACAAATAGCGCTCTTTTTTGGTGGTATTTGATCACCTCTGCGTCATTTCTGATCACCGCTATAAACAAAAAAAGAGCAACAATTTTGGAAAAAAAACAATATTGCTTACTTTTTGCTAAAATACCAATCCAAAAAAATATATAAAAAAACATTTTTTTTTACCAGTTTTGGCCGATTTTTATTCTTCCTCATATTTTTGGTAAAAAAAAACGCAATCGGCGTTTATTGATTGCTTTGCTCAAAAGTTTAGGAATGATGAGAATTAATTTATGGGATTTTAATTTTTTTTTTATATTTTACTAGTAATGGGAGCGATCTGTGATTTTTAGCGGTACTGCAATATTGCGGCGGACATGTCAGACCATTTTGACACGTTTTTGGAATCATTGGCATTTATACAGCGATCAGTGCTATGAAAATGCACTGATTACTGTGTAAATGAAATTGGCAGTGAAGGGGTTAACCTGGAGGGGGCGCTCTAAGGGTTAACTGTGTTCCCTCAGTGAGTTCTAACTGTATGGGGGCTGGGCTGGCAGGGGGAGGGGAGAGATCACGGCTTCCATATACAGGAAGTCTGTGATCACAGCCCTTCCCCCTCTGTCAGAATGGAGATCCATGTTTACATACACGGACCTCTGTTCTCTCCGTTCCCTTCGGCGGCAAGCGCACTCACAATACTCGTTCTCGCGTTTGTGATAACGAACCACTTTGCCACCGTCAAGCCGGTCAGCAAGTGGTTAAAGGGGTCTATTATAAGTGTTTTTCACATGGTTCACACAACTTTCATTAAAGATTCACACATTTTTTTCCAACTGAATCCAATTAGAAAACACACAATTCTCAACTGAAAGTTGAAGAGTCTGAAAACATTTATAAATAGACCCCAAAGTGTAAGTACAGACAAACCTTTTTTTTGCATTGGGCAGGAAAGGATTAGAAACTTTGTCAAGTTCATATTGCTTTCTATGCCCCACTGGGAAAATTTATTCTATTTATTTTACCTGGTAGCCATTGCCACTGAGACATAAAGTGACAAGAAATCCATCAATTTTCAGTTGTCCCCAAGAGGTAAAGGTAAGTATAGTAGTGGGGACACTCATTGGAAATAGGCTGGCCATTCAATGAGCAAATTTTAGACAGTGCCTCTTGAAGCAGCAGAATTTTGCTTAGTGAGTGGTACTGTCTGCACCCTCCCACTCAACATCATTCAATTAAAAAAATAAAGAAATCAATTGCCAGCCAAACAGTGGCAGCATCCAATCTCCAATCAGTTGCAACCGCTGCTGCTGGTGACTTACAGAATACAATAGGCAAAGCAGAAGGGCGGGGCCTGTGACATTACTTCTGGTGTTTCCGTTACCTGTAAGACGGCAAGGAGGCGATTTGCCGATGGTTGGCTTTAATGCCTTGTACAAGATTAATTGAATGTGAGTGGTTTTAGTACATTTTTATTAAAGATTTATATTAAAAAATATTGCGCTATGAGCCTATTCCCTTTATATATTTGGGCAACCGGAGATTCATTGAAGCAAACCCTTAAAAGGGGATAATATGTTTGAAGGTCACTTAATTGGATGGATACCAGGCCTGCAAGTCTAACATCATGAAGGCGCATAATGACCTTCCATAAAGTGAGCAAGCAAAAAGAAAAAGAAAGGTGGTGGAAAGAAAAAATATAATTTGGATGGTCACCGAAACACCAGTTCTTTTATGTTGCTGACCAGGCCTTTTCTGGAACTTTTTGTTTACAAGTTTAAATTAGTATTTTTTGCTAGAAAATTACTTAGAACCCCCAAACATTATATATATATATATATATATATATATATATATATATATATATATTGTAGCAGAGACCCTAGAAAATAAAATGGTGATTGTTGCAATATTTTATGTCACACTGTATTTGCACAGCGGTCTTTCAAATACAATTTTGTTTTGAAAAAATACATTTTTATGAATTAATAAAAAAAACACAATGGTTACCCCAATTTGTCTGTATAACGTGAAAGATGATATTAAGCTGAGTAAATGGACACCTAACATGTCATGCTTTAAAATTGAACACGCTCGTGGAATGGTGACAAATTATGGCACTTAAAAATCTTCCTAGGCGACGTTTTCAAATATCTTTACAGGTTACCTGTTTAGAGTTACAGAGGAACACAGTTTACATATGCGGGCGCGACTTACATATGCATTCGTTTCTGCATGCGAGCACGGAGGGATGGGGCCCTTTCAATTTTTTTTTCTTATTTATTTTATTTTTCTATTTTACACTGTGTCTTTATTTTATTTTTATCACTTTGATTCCTATTACAAGGAATGTAAACATTCCTTGTAATAGAAATACGCATGACAGGTCCTTTTTATTGAGAGATCTGTGGTCAAAAATACCCCAGATCTCTCATTTACCCTTAAAAGCAAAAGGAAAAAAAAAACATTTTTTGACACTTTGAAAATCATTTCATTAAGCCCGAAAACCGGAAGTGATGTTGGAGGTCGCTCGATCCTCCAAGAGCATAGAGCAGAGTGGAGGGGGCTCTAGTAAGCTCAGAAATGTCTGGGAAGCACCATGAGGGGGAAGGGGTACCTTTACCGCCACCTCTAAAAGTAATCTGGTGGTGAATGCGCCACTGGGATCACTTTTATCCAATGCTGAATCGCCCACAGAGAAAAAAGATGCTAGAGTTATGGCAGCAACGCTATGGTAACTTAGAAAAAGCTGCTTAAAGCTTGCCAAAAGCTTGCTGTTCACACTGCTCTTATACAGGCTGAAGCTCATGTGACCATGCATATTTCTCTTTGTTTCCAGCACAGAATGAAGGGGCATGGTAAGGAAAGAAGGTAGAGTATGTGAACTTACGGAGGGCAGTAATTAAATTGTCTTAAAGCTTCACCTGCCTCAGAATACCTTGAGCTTTTCTGTATATGATAGTATGGGGTTGATTTACTAAAAGCAAATAGACTGTGCACTTTGCTCCAGAGATTAATAATCCAATCATGTGCAATCAAAAATTATTTTTTTATTATTTTCCTTGCACATGATTGAGAATTCTTTGCAAAGTGAAGCTTTACCTCATTTACTAAGCTTGGGAGCAACTGCACTTTGAAAAGTGCACAGTCTATTTTCCTTTACTAAATCAACCCCTATGTGAAATCCCCCTATGATGCAGTGCACTGGCCTGAGCTGTCAATCGCCAGGCCCCAGAAGGGAGTGGTAAGGCAATGCTGCGAAGGTGGGGAGAAGTGGATTTGGAGGATGGGCTTTAAAGAGACTCTGTCACTTCTCCCTAAATGGGCAAACCAATAGTTATTTTATGTGTTAGAGTCACATGACATGTTAACTGTTCACTTGAAAGGTTAAGTTACATGTCAAATGTGTTTTTGTGCTTAAAAGCCTGAACCAAGTCTAGTCTCTGAGGCATCAGGACTCAAAGAACGACCTCAGTGAGGTTCCAGACCTTCGTTGCTCTGTCCAAAATACAAAATTCCATTCTAAATTAGCTCCTTTGAAAATGTAAACCCAATGCTCTCAAACAGGCTAGTGTCAATATCAGGATTCTGCAGTTGTTAAGCTGGGTATATACCAGTAGAATTTTAAACACAAATTCATATGAAAATTCTTCTGGAAAATTTGTACGAGAATACTCATTACATTCGAATGTTGTTCAAAAATAGATCAAGATTTCATTTGTTCTTAACATTTGATTTTGGAATGAATGGATTTTTCTGATCAAAATTCACATTCACTGTAAGAAATGCATACATTCAAGAAAAAAATTCCAACTTGCCCCTTTGCATTTTCTCATCACTGTGGCTGAAAAGGAATATTGATTTGCCCCTAAAAATGGACAAACATCCTTACAGCTTCCTTAGAACTAGAAATATTGAATGAAATTCTACTGGTGCATACCTAGCTTTGAAGGCAAACTATGAGAGTAAATGTTCCTAGTTCTTCAACAGTCAGGCACTGATAGGCTATTCAGAAATAAGGATGGGCCGAACACCCCCCAGCCCCCCCCCGTTCCGTTCACACCAGAACATCCGAACAGACAAAACATTTGTCCGAAAATTCAAACAACGTTAAAGTCTATGGGCCCAAACATGAAAAATCAAAAGTGCTCATTTTAAAAGCTTATATGCAAGTTATTGCCATAAAAAGTATATGGTGACCCAGGTCCCGCCCTAGGGGACATGTATCAATGCAAAAAAAGTTTTTAAATCAATTGTTTTTTCAGAAGCAGGGATTTTAATAATGTGAAACAATAAAAATGAAATATTCCTTTAAATATCGTGCCTGGCTGTTTTTCTTGGTCTGCCTGTAAAAGGTCGTACCTCTGTGATGTCTAGAACATAGCCAGAGCAAAATTACATGTCCAAAGGAAAAATTGTCATTTAAAATTGTGGATGTAATGTATTGCAGGTCACTTTAAAAAAATGCGTAGTGTCTCCCCCCTCCCCCCCAGTCCATACCAGGCCCTTCAATCTGGTACGGATTTTAAGGGGAACCCTGTACCAAAATTTCAAAAAAAATTGATGTGGGGTCCCCCCTAAGATCCAAACCAGACCTATATCTGAGCATGAAACCTGGCCAGCCATGATAGGGGGGGGGGGAGGTGAGCGAGCGCCCCACCTCCTCCTGAACCGTACCAGGCTACATGCTCTCAACATGGGGAGTATGGGTGTTTTGGGGCAGGGGGGCTCTGCGCCCCCCCACCCCAAAGCACCTTGTCCTCATGTTGATGGGGACAAGAGCATCTTCCCCATAACCCTGGGCTGTGGTTGTGGGGGTCTGCGGGCAGGGGCTTATCGGAATCTGGGAGGCCCCTTTAATAAGGGGGCGCCCGGATCCCGACCCCCCCCCTTTGAATTAGTATCAGGCACATCATACCCCTACTACTTCACCAAAAAGTGTCAAAAAAGAAAAAAAAAAACACAGGAGACAATTAGGGACAAGTCCTTTATTAAAAAAGAAAAAAAATAAGTGTTCCCCGTTGTAATCCATCGCCAATCACGGCGCGCGACAACCCGAATAAAAAAAACAAACTTTCTTTTGACTGTTATATATAGTGAAGGGCGGGGCCACTCTGTGACATAATTGAGTGACCCGCACCTCTAGCGTCACATGATGTCAGAAGGGGGCGGGGCCACTGGCTGCACTATAAATAAAATGTCAAAACAAAGCCAGTGCAGACAGCAAAAGCCCTCCCATGGAGGAGGAGCTGTGCACGCCGTCTGCGGGCATTGACAGGCGGGCAATTATGAGCAGCACCGAAGTCGCAACGAACGCCACATAATGTTCTAAATTCGGGAAGCGGGCGAACAGCAAATGTTCGGCCCGAACCTATGCTCAGGCCAAACCATTCGTCCGTCCCTATTCAGAAACTTTGTAACTTTGCTTTAAGTATATTTTTTTTTCAATGGTCTGTAAAATCTTTACCTAATTGTAATTCACTCCACTGCATCATATCTCACTACATCTATTTTATTGTGTTGAATTAGCAGGATCGGCAGTGGCAGAGTTGGGGAAGTGTCTCTAGGCACCCATTCATACCTAGGCATTGCAATAATGCACATAAAAGCATGCATTTTGATGCACATTGGCCCGGTGATCGTGAACGCATGGGTATAGGTGGTGCATTTTCATTCATTTTAAATAGCACACCTACACACATATACAGTAAGAAAAAAAATGTTCCTACACTATGATGCATGACAAAGCTCTATGTGTTGTGGTGAGCTATTAGAGTTGCCACCTCATCCCTTTAAACCCGAACACATATGAATTACACAGGCTCTGTGGCTGATTAAGGTGGTAATTAAACTCACTTGGTGACTTATCTGCATTTAATTAGCCCCAGAACCTGTGTAATTCATATGTGTCCAGGTTTAAAGGTATGAGGTGGCAACCCTATGAGCTATACTGTCAATGGTGCATTTTTTCATGCATTAAAGCTAGCCAGAAAGCCATTAATAAATGAGCTGCTTTGAACATTGTTATGATTTAGGCTTAGCTGTAAATTCCATTTGAATAAAGATACTGATGTAAAAATACAAGAATTTCAATGTAATAAATCTAAGATGCTCTAAAACCTAAATCACTGGATGAATCAAGAACATGTCTGTCTTCTCTATCATCTTCCTTAGCAGCATTTGTTTACAGTTCAAAGCACAAACTATTAAACTCACACAATGAAAATCAACTCAGCACTAGCAAATCATTATTGTGAATTAAAGAAGTATCTTTACATATATAAAACCGCCACTCCTTAGCTCCCTCATGTGATCTTGAGCCTAGACAAAAAACATAAGTCTCTGGCTACCTGCAGCATTGTGGCTAATTTTATGTCATTATAATTATGTTATTAAAGACTTTCATTTGGGGAGATTTCACCTCACTTCCTTTACCAGGAAAATAAATATTGCAAGTGGTTGTCACTGGAACAGGAAGATACAGCCATTTTACTGAATAAAGTATTTTGTTGCAATCTGTGTCCCCACTGGAGAGAATTTCCCATTGTGTCCCCATTAGAGAGATTTTCCCATTGTGTCCCCACTGGAGAGATTTTCCCATTGTGTCTCCACTGGAGAGATTTTCCATTAGTTTTTGTCTCAACACAAAGCAGATAGAAATATCTCCAATGGGATACATACCAGAAATAAAATATGGCATATGTTTTATTTCTTATTCTTTTTTACTTTACTGTAAAGTAAATTTAAAAAGATGACACATTTTCAGTAACTGACTACCTAAGTTTTACATGGTGAAATGCTAAAGACTTTGGGAAAATTGCACAAAAACAAGCAACATTTGAAATATGCAAAATGTGATTTTATATTGCTGTTAAGAAGCTTTATAAAATGCTCCAAACCTGAAATTGTAAAATCTACCTAAAAAAAAGTTGTGAGACTGCAACATTAAAGATTTATAAATAGGCCCCACAGAAACAAAAACAAATTAATTGTGTAGTATTACATATTGTCTAAAACTAGGACCAAGCTATATAGTAAAAAAAAACTCTTCTCTCACTCAAACAGGCAGTGGTTGCAATGTTGAGTAGAATGGTGTGCTCAATACTCTGACCCTAAAAACATGCCATTGCTTCTGGGCTTTTGAAGTAGAATTCAGAACCTCACTTCTCCTTTAAACTTTAACCAGTAGATAATTTACATGGGCTGCTAAGGTTTTACTTTTCCCACTTATTTTTTTTGGAAAGGGCATTAATGAATATACTTCTACATGTGACAGCCTAGTATAAAGACTACATTGTTTTACAGTATTATAATTTTACTTTCCCATTTAATGGAACAATTTTATAATTCACAATATACCAAACCTTTGCTAATTCTACCTCTTATGTATCCACATTATAGAAATATGATCCGACAGTGTACATCTTCATATAAGTAATTACGGGAAAGGTTTTTTTTATTCACCCTTTTCATTTTGGAATCGTCGGGTACATTTAATAGATGACCAATTTCAAATTTCCTCTTCACTCCAAGACTTAAGATGAAGTTTTCGGGTCTTCGTTACCGTACAAAAATCCCAGTCTCATAACTCGTGTGGTAAGATGAGTTGTAACGTTGGTGACGGACAAACTCACTCTCTTCTCAAAAAAAAATGATATATCGAACCAGGATCAAAATCTGTTATACATTATGATGTGTTAATTAAACAAAAACAAAGACACCCCGGATAAATATTTAGAA
>BLSH010162256.1:378507-395056 GCA_018402905.1 Glandirana rugosa | reverse complement strand
CAGTCACAGAGCATGCTGGGGCTGCGGCACAAAGAGGCCAGAGGGAAAGTCGCTATGCGACACATGTTATGCCAAGGCGGTGAAGGAAAGGGCAGCCGATGTACAGACCGGCCCTAACCCTGGGATGGAGGCCCTTGTGAAGCGGGTCGTCCAGCAGTCTCTAAGGGAACTCGGACCACCCCACACCCACAGCCAGGCCTCTGTGGTAGACTCACTAGAGGGGTTCGCCCCTGAGGAGCCAGGTCCGTCCCAGCCACGCTTCACTCCCCGAGATCTCTCTGAGGACGAGTCGGAAGGAGAAGAGACTGCGGGCTTTGATGTAGCCCAGATTCCCCCATTCATCAAGGCGGTCAAGGAAGCCTTAAGGTGGGAGGAGCCGGTGTCTTCCCCGGCGAAACAAAGGAAGTTCTTTAAGCATCTTCATAAAGAGCGCCCTAGCTTCCCTTTACTTCCTGAACTAAAGGAAATCCTAAAGGAAGAGTGGGAAAAGATGGACAAGAAGTCATCCCTGGCCATCAGGGCAGGTAGACTTTATCCCTTCAAGGAGGAAGAAGTCAAGGACTTGGAGTCCGCCCCACTGGTGGATGCGGCCGTGATGAGGCTGGCTAAACATGTCACCCTCCCCCTAGAGGATGCAGTTTCATTTAAAGATCCCTTGGAAAGGAAGATCGATTTAGACCTGAAGAGGGTATATGTGATGGCAGGCATGGCCTGCAAGCCTGCACTCGCCCTGGCGGCTGTATCTAAGGCGATGGAGGTCTGGACCGATGAGATTGACATCACTCTAAGGTCGGTCTCGGAAGAGGTAACCAGAAGCTCTCCCCTTTGGGAGTTAAGGTGGGCCTCGTCATTCTTGGGGGAGGCGTCCCTTGACCTAATCCGCCTGGCGGCTCGGGCAATGCTATCCTCCATGACAGCTAAGCGGGCCCTGTGGCTACGTCCGTGGCTCGCAGACGCTGCTTCCAAACAAGCGTGGTGTAAGATTCCCTTTGAGGGGACCTCCCTGTTTGGGAATAAGTTGGACTCGGCAATTGCCAAGGCCACTGGGGGAAAGTCGGGGTTCCTCCCTCAAGACAGGCGGCTGTTTGGTCAGAGGAAACCCCAGCCGAGGAGACAGACTTCAGACCGTTCAAGAGAGGCCCGCAGCTATAAACCTGGCAAGGACTTCAGACGTAACTGGAGGAGAGGTCAGCCCACTACCCAGCGGGCTAAGGGTTCGATCCCGGCGGGGCATGACTCCGCTAAATCCTTTTCAGGGTGGCTCCGCCCAGTTGTGCCAGGTGGGTGCGCGTCTGCTCCACTTCCAGCACGTCTGGGCGGCCTCGATCTCAGATGCCTGGGTCATTTCAACAGTTTCTGTCGGACACTCCTGGACCTTCTCAACCCCCCCCCCGCTCTCAGAGTCATACCCACCCAGCTGCCTCGTTCGGAGGAGAAGAGAGCTGTTCTCCGGGAGTACGCAGGGTCACTGGTGGCCCAGGGAGCCGCGGTCCCCGTTCCGGAAGGAGAAAAGTTCCGGGGCATGTATTCCCCTCTCTTCTTGGTGCAGAAGAAAACCGGGGCTTGGAGACCGGTGATAGACCTTACACATTTAAACAGCTTCATACAGGTCGCGAAGTTCAAGATGGAGACCTTATCAACAATTCAGCAGGCAGTACAGCCGGGCGACTGGATGGTGTCCATAGACTTGAAAGATGCCTACTTTCACGTGCCGGTAGCGGAGGGCTTCTGCAAGTACCTCCGTTTCCTGGTCGGAGACAGTCACCTCCAGTTCACGTGCCTCCCCTTCGGACTGACAACATCGCCGAGGGTGTTCTCCAAGGTCCTCCTGGCCGTGGTGGCTATGATCCGGATGGAAGGGGTGAGAGTGCACCACTACCTAGACGACCTGCTCATTCTAGCTCAGAGCAGAGTACAGCTACTGTCCCACAGGGACTTAGTAATGGCCAGGCTACAGCAGTTCGGTTGGCTATTGAATCTGGCAAAGAGCCAGCTGGAGCCGTCACAAGCCCTAGTTTATTTGGGGGCATACTTCAACACGGCAGAAAACACAATTTCCCTGCCCAGGGACAAAGTATCTCTAGTCCGGAAGCGGCTACGACCAGCTCTCTCAACTTCGCACCTCAGGGCCTCCCAGTGCCTCCGAATAATCGGGACCATGGTCTCCACAACACCAATGGTCAGGTGGGCCAGATGGAGGATGCGCCCTTTCCAACTGGGATTCCTACAGCAGTGGCGTCCGGACAAGGGGGACCACCTGGTCCGCATAACAACGTCCATGAGGGGCAGCCTGCCGTGGTGGCTGCGGAGCAGGAATCTTCTCAGGTGTCATTCCATCTCCCCTCCCCCATGGGTGGTGATCACTACAGATGCGAGCAACTCAGGATGGGGTGCTCTTTGTGGATCCAAGGTAGCCCAGGGAACATGGGGCCCCCGGTCCCGCACTCCCGTCTCCAACATCCTAGAGTTACTGGCAGCTCACCAAGCCCTCCTAGCCTTTCACCATCAGGTTGTAGGGAAGGCAGTGTTGTTGAGGATGGACAACACTACGGCAGTCGCCTACGTGAGAAGGCAGGGGGGAACACGGAGCCTGTTCCTGCTACGCGAGGTGAGCCCAATCCTATCTTGGGCCCAGAGAGCCGTAACAGACATCTCGGCGGTATACATTCCGGGAGTACGGAATACACAAGCGGACTTCCTCTCCAGATATTCGCTGAACAACAGGGAATGGTCCCTACACCCAGAAGTGTTTGCCTGGATCCAGTCTGTAGGAGTGAAGCCCGAAGTAGATCTTTTCGCCTCCCCTCTGAACCACAAACTGGACAGGTTCTACACGAGGGGTCAGTGCCATCAGGCCTACGGAGTGGACGCCCTGACGGATGTCTGGAGGTTCAGCAGGGCTTATGCCTTTCCTCCGACCCCATCATTCTCCGCTTCCTGCAGAGGCTTCGGGTCGAAGAGGTCGAGGCCACAGTGGTAGCACCGTTCTGGCCCAACAGGCCGTAGTTCACCCTGCTCACCCAGCTCAGCTACAGGGCCCCGGTGCCCCTTCCTCTCAGGCCGGACATTTTGTCTCAGGGCACGACCCTACATCCGCGTCCGGAGCGGTTGCATCTGATGGTCTGGTTTTTGCGAGGGAGAGGCTCGAGGCCTTGGGCTGCGCTCCCAGAGTGATTTCCACCCTTATGAGCTCTAGGAGACCCAGCACAAACAGGGTATACGCTAGGATCTGGGCCAAGTTTTCGGGGTTTCTATCCTCTAAAGGGAAGTGTGCCAGAGATGCAGGAGTACAGGAAGTTCTAAGTTTTCTACAGTCCGGACTCGAATTACCCCTCTCGACCAGCTCACTGAGGGTGCAGGTCTCAGCTTTGTCGGCTTTCTCAGGTACCGCATGGGCATCAGAGCCGTTGGTCCGTCAATTTCTGAGAGGAGCAGCTAGGTTAAGACCTCAGAGGCGAGCCAGATTTCCAAAGTGGGATCTACCCTTAGTCCTGGACTCTTTGATGGGACAATCTTCGGGACAAGAAGATGTGGCCTTTGTGAAGGATCTATCCATGAAGACGGCCTTCCTGGTGGCAATAACCTCTGCTAAGAGGGTGTCAGAGATCGGGGCATTGGGTTACAAAGAGCCCTTTTTGACCTTTTTTCCGGACAGGGTGGTGCTAATTCCGATGCTCGGTTCTAGGCCGAAAGTTACATCAGTCTTCCACGAAAATCGGGAGATCACCCTCCCGACATTTAGATCCCCGGGCTCCACGGATGTTCACCCTCTGGATGTGGGAGAAATGCTAAGGCTTTACATACAGGCCACAGCCGAGTTCAGACGATCGGATAATCTGTTTGTCTTATTCTCCGGGAAGAACAAAGGGAAAGAGGCTTCTCCCAGATCTATTGCAGCATGGATCGTGCAAGTAATCCAGAGGGCCTACAGGGCAAAGGGCTTGGCTCCCCCGGAGGCGGTGACAGCCCACTCGACCAGGGGCATTGCTACATCCTGGGCGGCAGCACGACATGTAGCGCCGGAGGTCATCTGCAAGGCGGCCTCATGGTCCTCGCTAAACACGTTCATGACACACTACTGTGTGGAACCGGCGTCATTATCTTCTGTCAGTTTTGGTTTAAGTGTAAATTTTGTTCTAAGCAGCATCCCGCCCGTGTGGTTTTCTTTTTGGGGCTAGTTAAGTCCCACATGTAGGCTGCCATGGAGTCTGTCAGGAAAACGGAAAATTCCTATCCGATACTTACCGTAATTTTCCTTTCCTGATGGACTCCATGGCAGCCGGAGTTCCCACACTTGGATGTGGAGGAGGAGCTATTTACAGAACACAGGTGCGGGCCATGAGGCTAAATTTATGGTAATGGGGTCCTATGGGAGTGAGGAGGGCGGAGTAAACCCACACGTAGGCTGCCATGGAGTCCATCAGGAAAGGAAAATTACGGTAAGTATCGGATAGGAATTTTCCGTTTTTTCAACTCCAGTCCTCAAGGCACACCAACAGGTCATGTTTTCAGGATTTCCCTCAGATGAAACAGCTGTGGTAATTACTAAGGCAGTGAAACTGATCAAATCACCTGTGCAAACTCATGGAAATCCTGAAAACATGACCTGTTGGTGTGCCTTGAGGACTGGAGTTGAAAAACATTGGCTTAAAGGATAGCTATAATCAATTTTTTGATTGTATATTTTTTTTTTTGAAAGTTTACAAATTTAGAAGCTAAGTTGTGTCCATATTTGCTAACAGAGTTGGTTCACACAGACACTCAACTTCATTTGCTATCTAAAGATCTCTACCTGCTGGAATCAATAGCACATATTTAACACTCAACATATGTAAATAAAGGAAACCAAAACTATATATACTGTATGTATATAGTATTTTACTAAAACCTCATATTACTTTTAACATGTTAATGCCATTTCAAAAGGTTTTTTTTTGTAAACTTGGTATTCCTGCTGTGAAGGTCCTTGCTCAGACAAGGCAATTCCTCTTATGGGGTATTAACTGTATCTCAGTATTGCTTGTGTGTCGTTATGCACCCCTGGTGGAAACTACAGAATTCTGTAATCTGTAGAATTAAAGGTTATGTAGCACCCTCTAGGTGGGTAGGTGCTAGAGGATAGATTTTTCTGGAGAGTAGGAAAATGTAGGCAGGTCTAGCTGGTGGCTAGGCCTGTTTGTTTTCATTCTGGGCTGGGAGTGGCTCAGGGTAGGGCTGGGTGACTCACAGGTGGTATCATCAGGACCTCCAACTTCTTACCAGAAGCTTTTGGAGTTTTCTGGAAAAAGAGGTGGAGAAGGGAGGTGTAGCAACCTGGGGTAATTTGGGGAGCCTTGACCAATCCCTAACCTGGATTGGCAGGGGGAAGGCTTCCTTAAATATCCAGCCCAGCTGGGGAGGAGTTGTCAAATGGAAGAGATGAAGTAAGAGAGTGCGGAGGCTGTTGGAGCTTACAGGGAGCTCCCCAGTCTGGGGGATGACCTTGGGCCTGGGCTCAGGTTCAGCCAGGAGGAGAGAAGAGATCCTGGAACAGAGCCACATGAGAGAGAAAGGAGAGGACAGTGGGAGAGAGCACTGCTAAGAGACTCCATAGAGGGCAACTGGTCACAGCTGGGAAGGCTGGTGAGTGAGGCACAGTCAGGAGGACTGGGGAGGCATGCCTGGGAGGACTGGGAGTTAGCTGTCAAAGATGGGTGCAGAACCAGAAGAGTGGACTGTGGTGAAGGGGGCAGTGGAAAGAGGCAGCTGCAGCCATGAGGGCTGGCAGGGCCTGAAGAGGGCTTACTGGGATCAGTAGCCGAGTAGAGGACAGTTAGTACCTGAACTATTTCTACACCATTGAGGCTTGGAACCCCTGCCCACAAAAGGCAATTCCCTGAGGCCTGGCTGAGTTAGTGTCAGGTCTAACCATGTGGTGCTAGCTGTGCCAGGAATTTGCAGCAAGTGCTGGAGGAATAACCATCTGCAGCAAGTGGAGTGCTGGAAGAGTAATGGTCTGCAGCAAGTGAAGTGATGGAGAAGTGAAGGAAAAGAGGTCTTAAGCAAGAGTTGTGCTGGAGAGAAGACTGGAGTGTATATACAGGAGTGTATATAGTAGACCCAAGCTAGTTATAACAAATCTTTCCAGGCATCCCATAATTTCCCTTTGCCATCCAAGTTCAATCCTCTCAATAAAGCAAAAAAAAACAAAGCTTATGGACTGTTCTATGTCTTTGAGTGTCTGAGAGATAGATGCCGGGCTGGGCAGGGTGACGGGTGAACCACTATATTCAGCAGTCCCTACTGTGGCATGGCTACAGTTACATAAATGAGGAATTATGGTTTGATTATGACCTTGGACCACATCAAACAAGAATACCTAATTTTGAATAATATGAAGAAAAAAAAGTCATGCTATTCTACGTTCAGAACAACAACAAAAAACTTTTCATGGGTGGTAATGCCCACTATGTGGTCTCAACCATTTGTTCATTATTTTGCAATTCCAAGGGTTTAATAGATTATATTGTACTAGTGATACTAATAGGCGTGAGGTTCAGTTTTGCCTCTACAATGAATTTGCGGAGATCCCAAGTATTCAAGAGGTTCATGAACTTTGAACTTTTGGTTGAAAAGTTTGGAGGGTCTCCTCCTGAAATAAAGAACAGCTTATAATGTGGTGCATAGCCTTTGCGCCTGATCAGATGAGTCACAAGAGCCAATAGGCAATATAAAAAGGTGGGCTCACAGTAGTATTTTTTATTTTGATATATGCAGTGCCGGATTTATAAGAGGACACAAGGGTCAATTGCCCCAGGCCCCCTGCCAGAGGGGACCCCAGACTTCCTTTATAAAAAAAAATGAAACTTATTTCCCCCCATGACTTTAGTAGTGTGTTTGTTAAGGAAATAGTACAGTTTGCAGAATTTGCCAAGCTCCAGCCATGTCTCACGTCGTCTCAACATGCAATTTTATTACAGGATGAAGGGCTTGCTGATACCTTTCCAGGTGTTAATGGAACTATTGGAATATATTTGAGCATGATGGTCACTAGTTGTTTGGAAAAAAGGTCATTCAGCAAATTGGCACTTATAAAGAATTGTCTGAGAACCATGATGACCCATGAATAACTGAGTGCTCTGTGCCTACTGTCTGTCAAAAGCAGTGCCCTCAAGATGATACAGTTTGATGGGTTAAAGACTTTTCAGATGCTAAGTGCAGGAAGAAAGACTTTTTGGAAATATTGTAGTGTGTGCATATCTGTGACGTGTGACTTGTTAGTTCCAATTACCTGTGTAACGTGTATTCTTACAGTCAATAAAATTGAGAAACAAAATCAGACAAGGATCTTCTTCAGGACCCAACTTAAATTTATTTAGAACGTGGTTTATCATTCATTGCAGTTCACTTTTTTATTTGTCATATAAGTTAATTCCTATGCCGAGGGGCCTCTGAATTTGAAGTGTTCTGGGCCCCCCAAGGTCTAACTCCAACACTAGGTATCTGTCCCCCAAGGTATTTCCAGACTTCCAATGTATTTTGTTTAACAATAGCTTGCTTATTAGCCCTATAAATTACCAGAAATTAATAACATCATTTGCCTCCCCCTCCCCTACCCCTATATACTGTACTTTAATGGCATTCGAAAACCTTGTGCAAGATTCACAAAACTGTTTGTGAACTGAACAACGGTAGATTTGATCGTTCACAATTACTAATGTGCAATAATTTGTTTCTGTAATATCCTAGCTTGACAAAATGCCTTTATTTGTGCCATTACTAATACATTTTCCCCATAAATAGTTATAATATAAAATCGTTCTAATCATTAAGCACATAAAAAGCAAAACAGCTGTGTAATATTTGATAGACCCAGAGAAAAAATGTCCACTAGAATGTGAGTTGTAACTTATTTAGGATGATGTAGGTATACTGAATGCATTTACCATAACAGATTAGTCATTGGATGAAACTTTTAATGTAAGTGAACACAAGTGTGTAATGTCACTTTTCATTCCACTTCTTGAATTTTCCTCTCTATGAAGAAGCACAGCTGTGTTCTTCTATCATGGACACATATTTCCAGACACTAAAGAGGAAGCTGTACTGAGAAGGCCCTAGTAGAACTAAGCCATCTGTCTGCATTCAGTATCAGCACATAGTCCATTTGTCCATGCTGTCCACATAAAACTGAATGACATCCGTCAAAACAAAAGGATCTGAGTATCTGCTTGTAGTAGTTATCCTTGTGTACTGCAAATCCTACATAATTTCTTCTTTGAAATGGTGGTGATGGATTCCCTTCCATTAGCCGAGAGATTATTAATAACATTCCACAAACTCAGAGATAAAATGCTCCTAAAATGTTATGGTAATTGTGAAATTAATCAAGTCTCCCCGTGCAGTAAGTACTTTTGCACATTATGCATCTTGGCATTTTGTGTATAATAAAAGCCTAAATAATGGATTGCAAACTTTAATGTTTTGGGTGTACATCAAGGCTGTGCTTGGATCTTAAAATATGCTTCCAGCTTGCGTCTGGAGAAAGTTCCTGCACTCACCACTCTTACAAATATCTGTATAATGTTTAAGTGGTCATTTTCATCAGAAATATAAATACAGTTATACATAGCTACTAGTTATGCATGCTACAGTAAAAAAGAACAACCATATAACTTGTTCACTTTGATGTTTTGATAGGACAAAAAAAAAAAAAAAAAAAAAAATTATAATATGATAATTATTGATACTAGTAGTTGTAGTAGTAATAGCAGCAGCAATAGTAGTTATAATTGTAGTAGCAGTTGTTGCTGTAGTAATAGTGGTAGTAGAAGTAATAATAGCAGTAGTACTGGCAGTTGCAGTAGTAGTAGTAGTAGTAGCAGTAAAGGTAACAACAGCAACAACGTACAGTAAGTAATATCAGTTGTAGTAGTAGTAACAGCAGTAGTAGTAATTGTAGTAGAAGTAGCAGCAGTGGTAATAGTATTGGAAGTAGCATTTGTAATAGAAAAAGTAATAGTTGTAGCTAAAAATGTGTGATTCATTTGTAACAAATCGAAATTTGGACAAAACTTGTGTTATGCAGAGATTCCGATGTATCTGAATCTCCGAATCACAATAGTAACGAATTTTAACGAGTCCAATATAAATTATAATAAAACAATTAAGTCATTTGTATTCATTTGTTTCATTTGGATGACATCATGCGATAGTTTGGGCCTTTTGTTAATGTTTGAAGCATCCGAAATAACGTAATAACATAAGGAATGATCAGAATTGATTCTGATCCATTTCATTTTTATTTTGTATTAACATATATATTAAAAATGCAGTACACATGAAATGGAAACATTATTGCATTGATTGCAATAAATACAGTAAGGTATAAAAGTGAAATAAGATGATAATTCCTACTTATTGTGTTTGGACTGGATGGAATTGGGCACATCAGAATCTCCAAATCATAACAAATGAATCAGAACTTAATTTTGTTCTGTACAACATTTTCGGATGCACATGGCTCCAGTCAATATTGTCCGCTAATTCCATCTCTCTTTGTGGGTTGGACTAGCATGGACGGCCCAGAGTGGATAAGTAATCTCCTGAAATAAAGAATTAACACGTTAAAACGAATACAGTGTAGCCAATCTTCCGACATAACTTCTGAAAATATGAATTGATTCGGAACAACAAATATATAAAACAAATCCGATTATATGAAACAAATTCTGAAAATTAATAATTCTAACATCACGAATGATGAAACCAAACGATTTAATTATAATGTTGTAGTAATGGCATCTGTTAAAGCAAAGAAAGGTATCAGCGCTGCCTAGAATGCTGTGTGCCTGGCTGTTATTCTGTCCCTTTGGTTTCAATATATTCTGAGTCACTTGCCTAGAATGAATATGCAAACAAGGAAACTCCAAACAAAGTCAGAAACCATGCTCTACATACCTACTCTAGCTTAGCGCCTAAAAGTACTGAAGCAAGAGGGTCAAGATTACAGCCAGGTAAGTAGTTTTGCAGAATGAGAAGTTATTAATGGCACTTCCATGTTTATATCAGGAAAGTTTGAATTTAAATACAACGTAGATAAAAGCTGTATACCTACATGCTCTAATTCTGTCATTAATTCTGTCATATCAATTTTGAATACTTATATGCCGTGTCCAGACATAGAGTGCCACCAAGGGCCCTCAACTCTATAATAGAGGGTCTCCCTTTAAAATCAATGCTTTTTAAAGGGGACCCCACAACACTTTTTTAAAAAGGAGGGTACATATTGTTTACAAAAATATGTACTGTCCTTTAACCACTTGCCGACCGTCCGCCGCAGCGTGACGGCGACAAGGTGGTTCGTTATCTCAAATCATGACCGGTGGCCGCGATCACGCACCATGAGCGCACACACGTGCTCACGGCGCGGGCACTACTGTGCGATTTGGTAGAGGGCCGATCACTCTACCTGGCAATTACATTGCACCTCTGCCTCTGTAATGCAAACAGAGGCAGAGGAAGTGAGCTCATCTTTCTCCCTGAAGCCCTTTTTGGTTTCGGCAAGGAAGAGAGAGCTTCTAAACATGAGTTGCACAACACTACACTGACACCAGGACAGTTAGGCACACTTTTAACCCTTTGATTGCCCCCTGATCACCCCCCAGTTAACCCCTTCATTGCTGTCAGCCCATGTCACAGTGTCATATAGTGCAGTGATCTGATTTTTACCGATCGCTGTACTTGAGACCCTTGTGACACTAAATCAGAGTTAGGGTAGGTAGTATTAGGCCTAGGTAGGTGTAAATACCCCCCCAATAAAGTTTTTACCCCTTGATTGCCCCCTGTCACCTGTGATCACCGTATAAGTGTCACGGGTGATGCTAGCTAGATAGCTTTTTTTTCCATCAGGTTACCCGCCGTATATTATTTTATATACCTTTTATAGGTTTTAACCCCCGGTCGCCCGGCGGTGACTCCAGTTAGGTTTTAGTGTGCGTTAGGGTCAACGTAAATACCAAGCAGGGCCAGTTAGTTAGGTGCTCTGACACGCATACACACACATTAGATAGGTGTTAGATACTATTGTAGTATCTGATCAGATCAATATCTGCGATCTGATCAGATATATATTAGCGTCCCCGCTAGTTTAGTGTTCTAAACAAACACGGCTTTAGCGGAATCAGCCCAGATATCTGCTAGCACCTGTGTTTAGCCCCTCCGCCCAGCCCACCCAAGTGCAGGATCAATAGATCGCTGTCACTTCCAAAACACATAACACATATCTGCAGCATTCGCAGAGATCACGCCCGATCCCTGCGAAATCTGACAGTGAATTTGGTAGCATTCGAACCAGGCTCTGACAACCAGGTGCGCTTTTTGCCTGAGAGTCGTGCTAGTGTACGTATCAAATTTAGAAAGTCCAAAATGTCCAATCGCACATACAGTAGCGAAGAGCCCTATGCTATGCTGAGTTTGACAGCCGAGAGCGATGGGGAAGCTCCACTGTCAGAATCAGGCTCAGCATATGAACCAGTAGAGAGCAGCGGCACTCTTTCAGATAGCTCTGATGAGGGAGTTGTGGTCCCTGCTAGGGTCAGGAGTACCAGACCCCGTTCTGCTGTCACTAAGGTGCATGAACCGCAGGGCTCTCATATGGAGCAGAGAGCCAGTACTAGCACCGCTACTCGTTCTGGTGAATTGGCAAGCACCAGCGGCCTAGTACCCTCTGGATGTAGATGAACCAGCACTGCAGTATCACATGGTGACATGACGAGTCCCATAAGTGCAGTTTAAGCTGGTATGGCTAGCACAAGTAATGTCCCGCAGCCACAAAGAAGACGAACACAGGCCCGCAGAACCCATAGTACCCTTCCCGCTGAATTTGCTAACCCTGATTGGCAACCCCCCACTAGTTCAGCACCTGTACTTCCCCCATTCACTGGCCAACCTGGAATCACAGTGAATACAGTTGATTTTACGGCCATTGATTTTTATTCGCTGTACTTCACGGAAGATCTCTATAGATCCATAGTGGACCAAAGCAATTTATATGCTGGTTAATTCATCACTGCTAATCCCCATTTGACACTTGCCAGAGACAGGAAACAAATCACGGTTCCAGAATTTAAGACCTTTTTGGGCCTTTCCTTCCTCATGGGCATAACATGGGCAAAAAAAACTGAGTTGCAGTCATATTGGTCCACTGACACAATTCACCATATGCCTGTGTTCTCTGCTTGCATGTCCAGAGCACGATACAAGCAGATTTTGGGGTTCATGCACTTCAGTGACACAGGGTGACCCTGAATTTGATCGGCTCTACAAAGTTCGGCCCCTCATAAACCACTTCAACACCAAGTTCGCTGCACTTTTTATTCCCAACCAAATTGTGTGCGTGGACGAGTCCCTGGTTAAATTTTCTGGCCGTCTTGCTTTCAAACAGTACATCCCCAGCAAGCATGCCAGATACGGGGTCAAGATGTATAAGCTCTGTGACAGGGCCACAGGCTATACATGTAGCTTCATGGTTTATGAGGGCAAAGATAGTCATATAGAGCTGGAAGGATGCCCAAACTACATAGGGAGCGCTGGCAAGATGGCGTGGAGCTTGGTGTCACCCTTATTCGGAAAGGGGTACCACTTGTACTTGGACAATTATTACATGAGCGTGCCACTTTTTAGTCACTTGTTTGATCATCAAATTGGCGCATGTGGCACCGTGCAACCTAATCTCTTCCCCCAACGGCTGGTAGAATCCTGTCTTAGACAGGGGGAGATAGCCTGCTTGAAGTGTAATAATTTGCTCATGATGAAGTGGAGGGACAATCGGAATGTTTTTGTTCTGACCTCCCTTCATGCAGATACGACCGTCCAAATTTCTACGGCAACTGGTGTTGTGGAGAAACCCCTCTGTGTCCATAAATATAACCTAAATATGGGAGGGGTGGACCTCAATGACCAGTTCCTGGCGCCGTACCTAATTACCCGTAAAGCTAGACGCTGGTACAAAAAAGTGTCTATATATCTTTTTCTATTGGCTTTGCTGAACGCTCATGTCTTATACAGAGCGTCAGGACGGACGGGGTCCTTCCTCAAATTCATGGAAGAGATCGTCACAGCCCTTCTGTTTCCAGATGGTGCTGCACCCCACTTCACAATGTGAATGCAGTTAGCTGGCTGCATGTGAGGCACTTTCCACGAGTCCTCCGTGGTTTCCCAAGCCACAGAACACCCCAAAAGAGATGTCGTGTCTGCAGACGACGCGTGACACCTAACCAGCTTGGTCTCTGTATCGATGAATGTTTTGAACGCTACCACACATTAGTGAATTATTAGCGTAAGGTGCAGTAGACACAGTGATAGGCACACTTACATAGGGTCTCCAAAGATGCCAGTGCATTTTGAGAGACCCAAACCTGGAGCCAGTTCGTTTTTAATTACAAAAAGAAAGCGTATAAAAAAAAACAAATTTTTTTTTAAAACAACAAAAAAAAAATAAAAAAATGATAAAAAACAAAAACAAAAAAGCCAAAACAGTTGTACGTTTCTTTTTTTCTCTCTCTATTGTTAATATTTTTTATGCATACCTGTTTGTTACTGTTTTTATCATGTTTTCTTTGCGGGTATGTCATTTTTTTATGTTACTGCTTACCTGTAATGTTTTATTGTTAATGTGTTTTATATTTTTTTCTTTTTAGCAGGTATGTCATTTTTTTATGTTACTGTGTTTTATTAATTGTTTAGCCCTTTTCAGATACGCCATTCACCTGCAGCACTGATTTATTAATGGTGACAGCAAAAGCGTTTGCTCCCACCATTCATAAAGCAGTGACTCCAGCGCTGTTGGAGGTGATTTCACCACCACAAAAAGAGCAAATATACCGGAGCATAGGGGCAGTGGGTGGAAATTGGGGCGAATTGCCCCTATGCACCGGGAAGGTTTTTTTAAAAAGGGGCTATGCCCACCATTAGAAGTGGGTGGATGAAGGGAGGTTTTCTAATGGTGGGGATACCCACTGACTGATTCTTTTTTTTTCATTTAACCCACAGACTGCATGAAAAGAATGAACATTACAATGTATGCCCTACAAGGACCAGCGACATACTAGTATGTTGCTGGTCTTCTCAGGCTCTCCTGTCCCACCGGGGAATGCGAGAATGCAGCTGGTGGTTCCGCCAGCTGACCATAGAGCTGATCGAAGACTAGAATGGCTCCAATCGTCTCTATGGCCTAAGAAACCGGAGGCTGCAAGCATTTTGTGACTTTGGTTTTGCCGGATATAAACAGCGTCATTGGGAAATTAGGGAAGCATCTCATCACACTGATTTTTGTGTGGTCAGATGCTTTAAGGGCTGGGGAAAGATCTAGAGTCTAGTAGACCCCAAATTAAAAAAAAAAATATGCGACAATACCTATTTTTATCATGGGGATATTTAAAATCACGGTGATAAAAAATAAAAATGATAAAAAAAAAGATGAAAGGGGCAGTGTAAAAAATAAAAATGAATAATAGATAAAAAAAATTGCACCCCTGCCCCCCCCCCCCCGTGCACGCGCACAAAGGTGGACCCAAGCGTCAGTCTCGTGTCGTATGTAAACAACAATTTCACCATGCATGTGAGATATCACCAGGAACGTCAGATCGAGGGCAGTAATTCTGAAAGTAGACCTCCTCTGCAGATCTAAAGTGGTAACCTGTAAAGGCTTTGCGGGCTTTGCGGGTGTGCGTCATTTTTAAAGCATGTTTGATGTCTATGCACTCGGCATAAGATCAATTTTTATATTTCACCAAACATATGGGCAAAATAGTATGTTTTTTTGTATTAAAATTCAAAAAAGTGTTTTTTTTCCCCAAAAATTGCGTTTGAAAAATATTTTGTGAAAAAAAAATCGTAACACCCACTAATTTAATCTGTAGGGCCTCTGCTTTAGAGAAATATATAATGTGTGGGGGGTTCAAAGTACATCTCTAGCAAAAAAAGTATTTTTTCATGTAAACAAAAAGTGTCAGAAAAGACTTGGTGGTTCAAGTGGTTAGAAGAGTGGGTGATGTTGGGCATAAAGTGCCAGGACAGTTCAACCCCCCCCCCCTCCCCCAAATGACCCCATTTTGGAAAGTAGACACCGCAAGCTATTTCTGAGAGGCATGTTGAGTTCATGGAATATTTTATTTGTTTGTCATAAGTGATTGAAAAATGCCAAAAAAAAAAATTACACAAAGTTGTCACTGAAATGATATATTGCTCACACATGCTATGGGTATGTGTGGAATTACACCCCAAAATACATTCTGTTGCTTCTCATGAGTATGGGGATACCCCATGTGTGAGACTTTTTGGGAGCCTATCAGCGTACAGGACCCCAAAAACCAATCACCGTCTTCAGGATTTCTAAGGGCGAAAATTTATGTCTTCACTTCTCAGTACCTATCCAGGTTTCGGAGGCCATGAAATGCCCAGATAGCAAAAAAAAACCCAGAATGACCCCATTTTGGAAAGTAGACACCCCATTCTATCTGCTGAGAGGCATGTTGAGTCCATGGAATATTTTATATTTTGCCACAAGTTTCGGGGGAAATGACAATTTTTAGTTATTTATTTATTTTTTTACACAAAGCTGTCAATGAAATGATATATTGCACATGCCATGGGTATATGTGGAATTACACCCCAAAATACATTTTTTTTTGGTGTGTATTTTGCAGCTCTCATTTACCGTATTTTTTGCACCATAAGACGAATCTGACCATAAGGCGCACCTAGGTTTTAGAAGAAGAAAACAAGAAAAAAAATATTCTGAACCAAATGGTGTACTAAAATATTTATCAGTGCAGCCATATACCAGATCCATGAAATACAGCACAATACAGATCCATGAAATACAGCACAATACAGATCCATGAAATACAGCACAATACACCAGATCCATGAAATACAGCGCAATACAGATCCATTAAATACAGCACAATACAGATCCATGAAATACAGTACAATACACCAGATCCATGAAATACAGCGCATACCTGTGTCCATGAAATGCAGCCTGACAGAGCTGAGAGGGAGATTCATATCTCCCGCCACCACTGCGCTGTGATGATGTCATCACCCTGCGCATAGTGGAGCTCGACTCTGCAGCTAGATCCCATTCAGAAAGAAGCAGCTCCAGCCGCCGCAGTACTTCATTTGGCCACTGGGGCCGAATGAAGCCCCAGTGGCCAAAAGAAGTACTGCGGCTGCTCTGTCTTCTCGCTGTGTGAGATCAGAGCAGCGCTCTATGGTGTCCGGGAGCCCGCAGTGTAATGCGAGCTCCCGGCGGCGACGGGGGAGGGGGGGGAAGGTTTACAGCATTCGCACCATAAGACGCAGGGAGACTTTCCCCCACTTTTTGGGGGGAAAAAAGTGCGTCTTATGGTGCGAAAAATACGGTATTTTGGAAAATGAAGAAATAAACAGATTTTTTTTTTTTACTTTTTTCAAAACTTTGTGACAAAAAGTGAGATCTGCAAAATACTCAACATGCCTCTCAGCAATAATAGCTTGGAGTGTCTACTTTCCAAAATGTGGTCAT
>BLSH010162256.1:356007-367054 GCA_018402905.1 Glandirana rugosa | reverse complement strand
GATTATTACCATTTAAACATACAGCAAACAGTGTATCATATGCAGAAAAGTAGGGAGCTTGAGTGCAGCAGGGATTATTACCATTTAAACATACAGCAAACAGTGTATCATATGCAGAAAAGTAGGGAGCTTGAGTGCAGCAGAAATTATTACCATCTAAACATACAGCAAACAGTGTATCATATGCAGAAAAGTAGGGAGCTTGAGTGCAGCAGGGATTATTACCTGTGAAGGGATAGAGAAGAGCCTTTTAGAAAGTGCTGAGCCGAAGTGTAATACTTAATCCAATATGAATACTTTATCCAAGATGATATTGGGCCATGCTATCCATTGGTCATGCAGACCAAAAGGCCTTTCAATAGTCAATTAGATTCTATATATCCGACCCAATTAGGTTGAATCGGTACAAACGGTTAGTGCCTTTTGTCAGTATTGTTACCACAAAAATTGGTAGCTACCTGGGTCTGTGGGTCCGTTATCCATATGCATAATCTGTTGTATAATACAGTTCATATTAGCATCATAAATAATGGGCAACAATAAGAATACTATTGAAGATTTAACCCACCAAGATGCCTTCACATATGTGGCCCATCCACTAAAGCTCTGAATGGCAGTGTAAATCCGATGAAATAGGTTTAAAATCCTAAGATGGCAGCCCGTCACTCAGTCCAAAAGTGGTAGTACCCACAAGAGACAGAGAGAGTCTATAACGGGATGAGAGGGTTGTAAGCTAGATATTAAAAATGATCTTAAATGCTAGGTTAAGAGGGTAAAATCTCAGTACCTGATGTTATTTCAATAGCGTGTCCCCTGGTCCGCATCCGAATGCCTAGACCACAAGGGTCTGGCGTCCGGCATTTATCCCCCATTGCGGTGAGTGGCTTCCGCCCAACGGCGTGGGCGGAAATAGACGTTATCGGAAATGACGGCAACAGCTCGGCGCAACGTGTGTTCCAACACACGGCGCATGGGCCGTGGGGCGCGCCGCATGTAAAACGAGGTCTGGCCTGCAGAACGGGCAAAGGGACGGAAAAATTCCAGTACCTTCGCCCAACCGACCGGACACAGCGTTAGCACACCAAAGGGGTGTGTGGATCGCATATGTCCGCCCCCTGACAAACTCACCGGATGAACTGTATTATACAACAGATTATGCATATGGATAACGGACCCACTCACTATGTTTTATTTCTCTTTTGCAACTGTATTTGTTTTATGATACTAAACATAATAAATTTGATATTTTACTAAATCCTGGTGGTCTTGTGTGTGCCCATAAAGTCCATTTTAGACATGGGATATTCCCATGATATTGGTTTTCAATTAATTGGAGGACGGTGGCACGCCCTTAATGCTGTATTTTTTCCACATCACAGGGTGGTATCACCCATAACCAGGCATTTCTTTCTCTGCTCCTAGCTACGACTGCTTAGAGCACACAAGACCAAGGGTCACGTTGTCAATATAATACGTATTATTGTATACCATTTCATAAGACTTTTGAAGGTAGTATAATAACCCTCCATAGATCCTCTTGTTTAGTTATAAGTTTTACAACATAGACAGGCCTTGGAGCCAACTAAGTTCACCAAGTAATAAGATGGCAGATTACACAGGTACAGCATGGGAAGGACTCATGAGTAAATTCCAAAAGAATGCCCAAGACGAGAAAGGTACATCAGCCAATATGGGATTCTTCATGCAGAAATGAAAAAGAAGCTTAGAAAGAAAATCAAGCTTATACTGGCACACCAAATATTTTGAGCGCTATAGAGAGAAACTAAATCCCAAAGGGTTACGGGTGCAAATTTTCCCGAATATTAGAAACATTACCCCAGAACTGAAGGATATGTGGGAGGAAAATCTTAGAAACTGCTCACAGAGGATGATTATGATACTATTAGGACAATATCAGAAAGAAATGATGGAGGTGGACAATGAGATCAAACAAATCTATGAACAACATCAAAGTCTGTTATCACACACAGACTATCCCTCTAAAAATCAGGAGTTACAGGCACAACTAGAAAAATTCAATATGGAACTTATTCAGAAGAAGGAAACTAAATTTATGCGAGATAAGATAGCCTTCAACAACCGGTCGGCCTATAGATGGCCAATTGGGGGAAATGGCCATCCACAATTTCAAAGAAAATTTAGGGCTAGATCAAGAGAGAATGAATATAATAATGAAGGGACAGAATCAGACTTTTCAACTGCATCCAATACCTCTAATTTTTCTTACACATCACAGGGCAACTCATCCTCGCACTGGCGACACAGACAATTCCGGAAAGGACCTAAGGATGGTGATGGGTCACATTCACTTGGTGGTGGTGGTAAGAAACGTAAAGTTGAGCATGAGTCACAGAGTAGAGACAATTCTCACCATTCTGCTACACACCATGAAGCACAAGGTTCACAGGTAGCGAGACCAGCTAACACACACGGTGATGGCACTAAGGCACAAAAAGCACCAGGTACACGCCACACATCCAAAAAATCCACAAATAAATCAGGTATTTTTTAGACCCCACAGCACTCCCAGGCACTCCCATGAACACAAAGGCCACATTGGATTCCTTTGTGACCAAACTGACAAAACCTCCACAGGATTAAGCGTCATTAACTTATCAACACACAACCTTACAGCAGCCAAAGCATCCGTTTTAAGGTTAGGATTGACTTTTTGCCCTACACAAAATATGGATCGGTTTGAGATCATTAAAGACCTCAATCTTTTTGGTAGAAAGCTTACGTACAAATTCCTCTTTGATGAGGAAAGGAAAAAGAAGCAAGATGATCAAAAATTAAAGGAACAGTGGAAGGACTTTAAAGTAAGGGACTTTCAGGCCCTCAAAGATCTAATGGACTTACTCACTCAGAATGAGACACATGAGGCTGGGCATGCATGCATACAATACAACATCTACACCGATAGGAGACATTCTGGACGAAGCTAAGATCGAGACTCACTCACTTCCCCTTAAAACTCAAAAGATTAAAAAGAAGAAATCAGAGAAATTCACGTCCCTACAAACCAATCCCAACATAGTGGCATTTATTCTACAGGTCACAAAACAGATGGAACAGATGAACATACCCCAACACCACGATGAGGACAACCTGACAAAAGAACAGAAAGATGCATTACAGGCACTTCAAAATAATAAAAACATAGTTATAAAACCTTCGGATAAGGGAGGTAATGTCGTGATATTGGATGTGGGACAGTATAAAGATATGTGCCTTAAAATATTGAACAATAAAGAATGGTACAGGAAGATTCCCCCGGAGGCAGTTGATAAATTCAAGGAGTTTGGTCGTCTTGTCTATGGTGCCCACCAACAGGGCATCATCGACAATGGCACTTATAATGCCATTTGGTCAAAAATCCTTGCATACCCACATTCTATGCATTGCCTAAAACGCATAAAAATTTAAAAGCACAGAAGTTACACTGAACCGATGAGTCGTCTTATTGATGCACATCTCAATTCTCATGTCACGTCATTACCCTCATTCATTCAAGACACACCGGATCTCCTAAGAAGGTTAGAGGACATGCAAGTCCCTCCCAATACAAGACTCGTGGCGATTGATGTAGAAGCACTTTACAGCAGTATACCGCATGACAAAGGGCTAAATGTAATCAGGGAATTTCTTGATGCTAGACATCAGGACTTCCACAAACAGAATAACTTCATTTTGGCTGCTCTCCAGCATGTTCTTACTAGTAATGTGTTCATTTTTGATGGCTCCCACTACCTCCAGATACAGGGTGTGGCGATGAGGACTTCTTGTGCCCCGTCGTACGCGAACCTTTATCTGGGGGGGGTGGGAGCAAGCTATTTTTTCTGATGATAGATTGACTGAGTTTTTGCCCAGTGTCCTCCTCTGGCTCCGATATATAGACAACATTTTTATGTTGTGGTCGGGGTCAGAGGAGGCACTTGGAGAGTTTTTCGATGCTATATCTATCAATGGGTTCAATCTCAAATTCACCATGCAATCAGACCTCACAAGTATTCCTGTTTTGGATATTCACATCTGTTTAGACGGGAATGGAATGATAACTACCACATTGCATAGAAAACCGACAGCTGGGAATACGGTATTACACACCCAGAGCTTCCATCCTGAACCTCTGGTGCGGAGTATACCGTATTCCCAGTATCTACGACTTTGTAGAATCTGTTATGGCGAGGAATCGTTTAGGGAAGAGGCCAATGCATTACGTGATAGATTACTGGTGAGGGGTTACTCCCGTACTCTTCTACGTAAAGCATTCAATAAGGCATATCGACAGACCAGACAGGACGTAATGCGCCCAAAAACCAAAGATATACAAGATCAATCGGTTCGCCTCATTACTCCGTATATGAGACAACACAAGGCCATCAGGAAGATTCTTAAAGATCACTGGTATCTGTTGACTAATGACAGTATACTTAGGAAATATGTTAAGGACTTTCCTGAAATTACATTCAAACAAGTCTGTTCAATTAGAAGCCAAGTGACACGCAGTCATTTCCAGGATCCCCATGGGGTAGATAGCAACGCTCCTAATGGTACCTGGAAATGTGGGGCATGTGACTTCTGCCATTGGATCTATGAGAACCAAACCCTGTATTTACCCAATGGCAAACTGCATAGTGTACGACACTTTGTTGATTGCCAAACTATAGGGATTATCTACATTATGTTCTGTGAATGCGGAGCATTCTATGTGGGTAAAACCAAACGCCAATTTTGAGGGAGAATAAAAGACCACATATATTATGGAAATAAAAATATTCTATCTACGCCCATAGGTCGACATTTGGGAATTTATCACAATAATAGTACAGAAGTGGTCCGATTCGCAGCTTTAGAGCGGGTGTTGGAGAACCCTAGAGGAGGGGAATTTGATAAGATTATCTTACAACGTGAGACACGTTGGATTTGTTTACTAAAAGCTACAGAAAAAACAGGCCTTAATGAGGCACTTAGCTATAAGCCTTACCTCTAAAAAGACTTTCTTAGCTGGGCCAATGTTAGGTTGAGTGTGCTCATACATTTCCATACACGTTTCAATCTGTCTCTATACACTCCTCTTAGGCGTCAAGTTATTTACTTTGGTGGTATCACTGATCTATTTCTCTTGACCTCCTTAATTGCCCTATATGTGGGTAAAAGATCTGTCTAAACTATATTTTCAATTGCGGTTGTAAATTCATGTGTACATGTTTTAGTTCTTGGCAATATTACTTCATATGTGCTATCTTATGTAGTGATGTGTGATCGGCTGCTGCCAAGGCATCCGGGGAGCTTGTCAGGGGGCGGACATATGCGTTCCACACACCCCTTCGGTGTGTTAACACTGTGTCCGGTCGGTCGGGCGAAGGTACTGGAATTTTTCTGTCCTTTTGCCCGTTCCGCAGGCTGGACCTCGTTTTACACGCGGCCGCCCCATGGCGCATGCGCCATGTGTTGGAACGCATGTTGCGCCGAGTGGTTGCCGTCATTTTCAATGACGTCTATTTCCACCCACGCTGTTGGGCGGAAGCCGCTCGCCGCATTGGGGGATAAATGGCGGACACCAGACCCTCGTGGTCTAGGCGTTCGGATGCAGACCAGGGGACATGCTATTGAAATAACATCAGGTACTGAGATTTTACCCTCTTAACCTAGCATTTAAGATCATTTTTAATATCTAGCTTACAACCCTCTCATCCCGTTATAGACTCTCTCTGTCTCTTGTGGGTACTACCACTTTTGGACTGAGTGACGGGCTGCCATCTTAGGATCTTAAACCTATTCCATCGCATTTACACTGCCATTCAGAGCTTTAGTGGATGGGCCACATATGTGAATGCATCTTGGTGGGTTAAATCTTCAATAGTATTCTTATTTTTGCCCATTATTTATGATGCTAATATGAACTGTATTATACAACAGATTATGCATATGGATAACGGACCCACAGACCCAGGTGGCCACCAATTTTTGTGGTAACGATACTGACAAAAGGTACTAACCCGTTTGTACCAATTCAACCTAATTGGGTTGGATATATTGAATCTAATTGACTATTATGATTACTATTGTAGACACATATATATTCTGCCCTGGCTGAGGTTAGACGTACATCCCCTGTGTCCGCCCCTCTGACTCATATACTCACCCCTGCGGCAGTGGGGATTACGACCACTACAAGTAAGCAATATTATGGGAAATTTGATAAAATTGACAATGTGTGTATATGTATATATTTTTTGATAAGATACATGTTATGTGATGTTCTAACTTATATTCTCTGTGTAGAGCCTACTAAGAATAGTCCACAAGAAGCTTACTGCGAAACGTGGCGACTATTCAAGTCTTGCTTATATGCTTGTAGTTTTGGTATTATGTATCCTGCATTGTCGCATGTTTAATATACCCAAGTTTGTACATAATAGTGCATAGGGTCCCCGTCCAGTGGGGTTTTTTGTAAACCCCCTTTGGATATAGGAGCCTGTGGGTCACTATGTTTTATCTCTCTTTTGCAACTGTATTTGTTTTATGATACTAAACATAATAAATTTGATATTTTACTAAATCCCGGTGGTCTTGTGTGTGCCCATAAAGTCCATTTACTACATGGGATATTCCCATGATATTGGTTTTCAATTAATTGTAGGACGGTGGCACGCCCTTAATGCTGTATTTTTTCTGTACATACACTATGTTTTATATGTGGAGTGATTCCTTTGATATATCCTCCCACTGGTTTTATAGTTGTGTTTTTTCTATATAATAAACATTTATTTTTTGAAATTTTGATATATGTGTCTGGAGAATACCATTTAATGCCCATTTCTATATCTATCTTTACCCTTTTCAATATTTCATTCAGGGTTGGTACTCTATGAAAATACAGTCCCACTAGGGGGGTTGTGAGGGCCATGATTTTTTATCCTTACCCTTTATCATATTGATTTTTTATTATTTTTTTCTGTAAATAAAACTTTTACAGTGGTCTGTTTTACTTGCTATTGACATTTATTGTGACAAGGGGTAACTTTACACAAATGTTCTAATGTTCCCAGAGCCTCATAATGTCCTATCATAGGGTTGAACGCCACCCTGAAGACCTGTACAGTCCCTTACTGGCAGGCAACATTCCAATTATATACTCCAAGATCAAAACTGGGAAGGAAAAAAATATTGACACAATGAGGTACAAGAAAAGGACAATTTCAGTTATTTATTGAGCATGAGAAACAGCAGAAGACATCATTTTAGAAGCAAAAGGTAGTGCAAGACTGCTTGCCAAATCTAGCTTAAAGTAGCAAAAAAAGGTATTCTCTGATGACCAAATCATGGCTCTGCCAGTGCCCAAGTTGTTGCCACACTTTTGGTCAAAAGTGCCTTAAGATCGCACCAAAGGCCCAAGCCACACATTTTGTATACTGCCTTGATGAAATGTAAAACTGCAACTGTTCTTGCTGAGGCTGACTGACATTTGCTTGTTTCCATAGGTAAGATGAAAAGTCTTTCCAAATATCTGATAGATGCTGTTCTCTCAAGATAAGTCATGAGAAAATTCAATCTGAGGATTTGGAAAAAGTGCTGGTATAGATCACTCCATGTTCATATGGAAGTTTAACCCAACGTTTGTGAGAAAGTCAAAAAAAGGTCTCAATACTACTTTCTCCTGGTGGAACACACAAAAGGGGTCTTTAATACTTAGTACTTTAAGCTTGAAAACTAGCAGCAACTAGGAATTTCATTTTTAGTGTCAGATACCATAAAGAAATCTTGATCAGCAGTATGAAGAGTAATTGCGTGAGTGCCTTTAGAACAAAAAGAAGATCCCAAGTTGGAAATGTTGGGATTCTAGGCCATCTCATCTTTAAAATGTTTTTCAGGAACTGAACTACCAGATCCCATGCCCATCTAATGTTCATAAGAGAGAAGAGTGCTGGAATAGAGACATTGATATTATAAGATCTCAAATCCACTCATTTCTGCAAAAAGCTAAGAAAGTGGGAAATGAAAGGCTTAAAAAATCTATTGTGCTCAATGTATCCTACTTAAGTTTCTTCCATACCTTGAAGTATGTAGTATGCTTTTCTGCTTCACAAAATACTTTATTACAACATTGAAAGCACCAGCCTATCAATTTCTACCTTTTAGGGTTACCTCTCCGGACAAGTGTAAACATATTGACCTTAGATCAGAAGGTCCTCTGCTAGTGGTCATGGGTCTTACATCTTTCGTTCTCACAACAGTAGAAGCCATGGCCTGTGATGCCCCACTGGCAACATCACAATCATCTGAATTTTCTCTTGCTGAGTCCTCTGGAACACCCTCAAAATCAGGGAGACTGAGGGAAAGATATAAGCCAATGGAAATTCATTCATTGGTTCTCAGAGCACCTTGGGCGTAACTTCTGAAGAAGTAAATTGTCAGGGGGTAGGTGAAATTGGAGGCCATTAGGTCCAATTAGGAAAGCCCCAGTTGTGGAAGATTTTGATGAAGTATCTCATGTTTATTGAAAATGTATTTGGAACTCGGAAGTTAAAAGTGTGGTGTTGGTTGTTCTCAGAAAGAGGGTTGCTGACAATTCAGCCACATGGTTCTCTGCCAAGCAGTGGTTTGCTCCTGAATTTACCACATGGTAAAAGCTGCAGGTCCCCCCTTGACGGTTTATGCAACGGCTCTTTAATGTCTGCAATGAGAAGGAAGGTTGAAAGCTCCTTTTTTAGCAGAGGAAAACAATTCCTAGCTTTTTTAAAGTTGTAACAGTTCTTCATGCCACTTTATCACTCCTTTGATTGCTTAATTGTAAACTGAAATTTATTTAAAGTTAAAATCATGAGCAAGTTCGGCTGCTTCTTCTTAATCTCTTCGGAAGACTTGTCTGTATCTCTTATTAAGTGTGTAAGGGTTGAGATACAGGGTTCTTATATTTCTGCTTGCAGCCTTTTGGAATGAGAAGTGAACTTTCGCTACTGCCTTGCATACAACAATTTAAACTCCTCTGATGCCATAACCCATGAGCAAGTGACTTTCTTATAACATGCCTTTTTTACTTGCCTTTGATGGATCTTTACATGCTCAGCAACACCTGTCTTAAGGTCTGGATGCCAGGCAACATGTTGAAAGGGGTCGCTTGCAATGCAGAGAAAGTGATATAAAAGACCTCTCTATGAGAGCACCGGTAGCTATGATACACCAATACATTGTGTGATGTTGTGATAGGGAGACAGAGTCTATTTTTTGCATTGCGACATGAAGAGACACATGGATAAGCCATGCCAGCACTCCAACTTCAAGGTGTCTCAGAAATTTTTCCCACATGAACTTCCTAGCAGACTCACAAAGGCAATAAGTAAGAGGTTTTCAGCAAACTCCCCAATGCCCAACAGGGTGCTAACAGGGCCCTGACAACCATAACAATGGGCAGCAACATGGCAATCATGAATTTCAGACTGGAAGGAAGGCAGTGAGAAATCGCAGCCCCAAAGCCTATTTATACTGTATATGCTAGATAATTGAATGTTCACCATATGGCCTGCATGCTAACGAAACGCGTCGCATTCTATGACGCCATCACCATTGGACTCCATCCCGGCTGCGTTCCACGCCTCGTTCCAGATACCGCCACACGAGCCAGCCATTCCTATCCACAGCGGTGGGAGACAGAGGATGTTGTGACAGCTTGGGACTTTTCTGTGTCCAGTCGGTTTATGCCCAGATTGTTTTTATCCATGTGAGTGTTCTTAAACCTTTTTTAATAAACTGTACTTGCTTGCTACACTTAGAGGCGCCTTTCTTTGTTTATATATGCTAGATAATTGAAGGCTACCCCCAGCCACAAGGAGATCCCCTATCACTTCAACCTAATAACAGCCTGAGGAGAAAGGGGGAAGTGCTTTGACTTTTTCCAGTCCAGCACAGTTAGGAACCTGGAAGGAAAATCAACCACCGGTAACCTAAAAGCCAAACCATATCATATGCAAGACAGACAGCATTAAAAAATATTGGAAAACATAGGAATGTACCAATAAAGGAAAAAAAACAACTTCCATAGTCCACAGCAAACAGCAGCGGTTTATGCTAGATAGCATATACCCAACCACTGGGAGCACACATATAAATAACACACACACACACACACACATATATATATATATATATTTCCTGGACCTCCTCATGTCAGCCTACTATGGGTCAGCTCCGCCCCCTCTGACCCATTCAGGACAACCTCTTTCCAAGCCTATAAGAGGCGGCTGTCTGCCTATATGCAGTGTTCTTTTTTCATCCTCGCTCCAGACGCCTCTTAAGATAAATATATACTCATACACACACACAAGAAGAAGCAAGGTAGGAGACTTACTGCGAAACCTTGGGATGTCCATGCGATCCTGATCAGGTTCATGCACTCTCCTGAGTTCAGAAGACCCCCTGTCTGGGCTGTAAATCTTCCCTTGGTGCTGGGTCTCAGTGAATGTCACGATCCTGGTGGTGGAGTCTGTCTTAGCAGGGAACAACCACTCTTACACACCCGATTCTGGGACCCCTGGTAGTGTAGACAGGAAGTCCCAGAGTGCGGGATGGCACGAGGGCTGGATGGTCACTGGTGGTGATGTTAGGCTCCAGAAGGTCGTGCAGACAGAAGAGTGGTCGTGCAGGCTGGGTCGGCAACTGGCGGATCAGAGAGGCACAGAAGGGTCAGGCAGAAGAATAGTCAAAGTCCAAGCAGAGTTCGTTCACAGGCTGGCGGCAAGGTACAGAAGGGTCGGACAAGCGGATGGTCGTGGATAGCCGGGGTCGATGCAAGCAGTAAGAAGACGGACTGGGAAGACACGGAGAGACTAGGCGGTCAACGGCTGGGTCGGACGTGCTGGTGAGAAGACAGACGTGCTGGAAGACCTCGGATTGTAGTGGTGGTCACTGGTAGGTCGGGAGCACGGTAGGGCGTGAGACCCTGAAGGACAGATGTGATGGTCCCCAGGGTCTTAGCCCACACATTCTCACCAACAAGGGACGATTCTGTCTGAGGTGGTGGTCC
>BLSH010162256.1:326458-342376 GCA_018402905.1 Glandirana rugosa | reverse complement strand
ATACACATCTCTCGAGTACTCTGATGGACAGGTACTCGGATAGTCTGATGGGCAGGTAACAGGTACTCGGGTACTCTGATGGGCAGGTGACAGGTACTCGGGTACTCTGATGGACAGGTGACAGGTACTCGGGTACTCTGATGGACAGGTGACAGGTACTCGGGTACTCTGATGGACAGGTGACAAGTACTCAGGTACTCTGATGGACAGGTGACAGGTACTTGGGTACTCTAATGGGCTGGTGACAGGTACTCGGGTACTCTGATGGGGTGGTGACAGGTACTCGGGTACTCAGATGGGCAGGTGACAGGTACTCAGGTACTCAGATGGGTTGGTGACAGGTACTCGAGTACTCTGATGGACAGGTACTCGGATAGTCTGATGGGCAGGTAACAGGTACTCGGGTACTCTGATGGGCAGGTGACAGGTACTCGGGTACTCTGATGGACAGGTGACAGGTACTCGGGTACTTTGATGGACAGGTGACAGGTACTCTGATGGACTGTGATAGGTACTCTGAAGGGGTGGTGACAGGTCCTCTTTATTGGGGGGGGGTGATCAGTGTGCTTGGTGTACACAGTAGGCGGTAATGAGCTGTTACCGCAATCTCCCTGTCACACACGATCGGTGTGTGACAGGGAGAACCGCGGTAACAGCTTGTTACCCCGTTTTGTTTACATCACATGACCGGCTGTGATTGACACAGCCGGTCACGTGGTAAAGAGCCAAATCTATTGGCTCTTTACACGGATCGGAGCTGGGCTTTGTCCGAGGGACAAGCCTCAGCTCCGATCGCCGCGCTGCGCGCCCCCTGGGGCACGCACGAGCGGCGTGCACGTGAGGCTCCTTTGTGACCGGCTGTGATTGGACACAGCCGGTCACGGGGTAAAGAGACAATTTTATTGGCTCTTTACCCCGATCTGGGGGGGACACAACCCCTCGGCAGACGAGCGATGCGCGATCGCCGCTATGCAGGCCCCTGGGGGCCCGCAGTAGCGGCGAGAAGCGGAGGACGTCATATGACGTCCTCCCGGATCGACGGCCAGTCCCTGCCGACGTCATTTTACTATACGTCGGTAGGGAACTGGTTAATGACTGTGTGTTGAGTTATTTTGAGGGGACGGCAAATTTACACTGTTATACAAGCTGTACACTCACTACTTTACATTGTAGCAAATTATCATGTCTTCAGCGCTGTCACATGAGGAGATAGAATAAAATATTTACAAAAATTTGAGGGGTGTACTCACTTTTGTGAGATACTGTATATACTGTACTTTTGTGGACAAGCCGCCACTGACTGTGGGTAAATCTTATACCCATAAACCCATGTTTTTCCTTGTAGTTAAGAGGGCTGGATTGGAAGGGAACATTTGTCTTTTAGACACATGCCCCTTCTATGACACTGCAGTAAGGCGTGCCTCCACTGCAGCATTTTTATTGGACAGCTTGGGCCAATGGTGCTTTACCATTAGTCCAAGGCTCCAAGCTGTCCATTGAGCTCAGTGCCTCTGATAAGAAGTGAGAGGCACTGTGAGCTCATCCTCTCAGTCTTCTGCAAACACAGTGTGTGTCAGCTTTTATTTAAACTGGCCGCTCTGTATGTAGCTTCCGACAGGCTGCCCAATGAGCCCCGTATCTCCCGAACCATAGATGATAGGAGCCCTAAATTTTTACCAATGGTGGGGTAAGGTTTCTGATTTCAAATTTGGGATCTCTGTGACCTCAGGTCACCAAGCTACGACCCTTGAAGTCGATCTTTTTTTACTTTTTGTTTTTTTTATGTTCATATACAGTATATATATATATATATATATATATATATATATATATATATATATATATATACAGCATCTCACAAAAGTGAGAAACCCCTCACATTTTTGTAAATATTTTATTATAACTTTTCATGTGACAGCACTGAAGAAATGACAGTTTGCTACAATGTAAAGTAGTGAGTGTACAGCTTCTATAACAGTGTAAATTTGCTGTTCCCTCAAAATAACTCAACACACAGCCATTAATGTCTAAACCGCTGGCAACAAAAGTGAGTACACCCCTAAGTGTAAATGTACAAATTGGGCCCAAAGTGTCAATATTTTGTGCGCCCACCATTATTTTCCAGCACTGCCTTAACCCTCTTGGGCATGGAGTTCATCAGAGCTTCACAGGTTGCCACTGGAGTCCTCTTCCACTCCTCCATGATGACATCAGGGAGCTAGTGGATGTTAAAGACCTTGCTCTTCTCCACCTTCCATTTGAGGATGCCCCGCAGATGCTCAATAGAGTTTAGGTCTGGAGACATGCTTGGGCAGTCCATCACCTTTACTTTTAGCTTCTTTAGCAAGGCAGTGGTCATCTTGGAGGTGTGTTTGGGGTCATTATACCGCCCTGCTGCCCAGTTTCTGAAGGGAGGGGTTCATCCTCTGCTTCAGTATGTCTCAGTACATGTTGGCATTCGTGGTTCCCTCAATGAACTGTGGCTCCCCAGTGCTGGCAGCACTCATGCAGCCCCAGACCATGACACTCCCACCATCATGCTTGACTGTAGGAAAAACACACTTGTCTTTGCGCTCCTCACCTGGTTGCCGCCACACACGCTTGACACCATCTGAACCAAATAAGTTTCTCTTGGTCTCATCAGACCACAGGACATGGTTACAGTAATCCATGTCCTTAGTCTGCTTGTCTTCAGCAAACTGCGGGCTTTCTTGTGCATCATCTTTAGAAGAGGCCTCCTTCTGGGATGACAGCCATGCAGACCAATTTGATGCAGTGTGTGGCGTATGGTCTGAGCACTGACAGGCCCCACCCCTTCAACCACTGCAGCAATGCTGGCAGCACTCATACGTCTATTTGCCAAAGACAAACTCTGGATATGATGCTGAGCACGTGCACTCAACTTCTTTAGTCAACCATGGCGGGGCCTGTTCTGAGTGGAACTTGTCCTGTTAAACCGCTGTATGGTCTTGACCACTGTGCTGCAGCTCAGTTTCAGGGTCTTGGCAATCTTCTTATAGCCTAGGCCATCTTTATGTAGAGCAATTCTTTTTTTCAGATCCTCAGAGAGTTCTTTGCCATGAGGTGCCATGTTGAACTTCCAGTAACCAGTATGAGAGCGATAACATCAAATTTAACACACCTGCTCCCCATTCACACCTGAGACCTTGTAACACTAACAAGTCACATGACACCGGGGAGGGAAAATGGCTAATTGGGCCCGATTTGGGCATTTTTACTTAGGGTGTACTCACTTTTTTTTGCCAGCATTTTAGACATTAATGACTGTGTGTTGAATTATTTTGAGAGGATAGCAAATTTACACTGTTATACAAGTTGTACACTCACTACTTTACATTGTAGCAAAGTGTAATTTCTTCAGTGTTGTCTCATGAAAAAATATAATAAAATATTTACAAAAATGTGAGTTGTGTACTCACTTTTGTGAGATACAGTATATATATATATATATATATATATACAGTATATACACACACACTTTGAATTAATACCCAGAAATGATATTTTGACTAATGCAGTACTCTGTGAAATTTAAATTTGTTTTTAAAACACTTCAGCATTGTGCTGAAAGAATTGGCAGTGTGTGAGAAGCTCCCTATAGGGTGGTCTATAGCATTTTATCACACATGTGAAATAATGTTTTCACATGATGTATTTTGCTGATTCCATTTTGCTAACCCAGCTGTTTTCTTTCTCCTTACCCTGCTGACAGACAGATGTGTATACCAGAAAGCAGTTATGGAATTATTAACCTGGGTTCCAGTGGAAGAATTTGTTTAAAACGTAAGACAGTCTGCCTGGGTAAGAAAATAAAACAAAGCTATAATGCCTTTTTTTCTTGAATGGATTTTAGTATAGTTTAAATACCTGAAGTTTTTGACATTGCATTTGCGGTAATATGGAATGCTGCTTTAACCCATAGTCCCCTCTAAATAAAAGCTGAGTTCATGTTTTACAGATGTTTATATTACTGTGTATACTAGAGAATGCCAGTTCCTGATATAACACTCACTAGGCTTGATTTGCTGAAAAACTGTTTAACTATCAAAGTCAGTGATCACTGACCTTAGCAGATAATGTAAAACTGTACACTTCAGTCAACTGCTTATGTTTTTTATTGCCCTTGCTTACGATTGCATACTCACAATTAGGGATGGGCCCGATGTTCGAGTCGAACGTAAGTATTGATATTGAGGTCAGGAGACTGAGATGGCCACTCCAGAACTTTCACTTTATTCTTCTGTAAACGATGACAGGTCGACTAGGCCTTGTGTTTTGGATCATTGTAATGCTGGAATGTCCAAGTACGTCCCATGCGCAGCTTCCTGGCTGATGAATGCAAATGTTCCTCAGTATTTTTTGATAACATACTGCATTCACCTTGCCATCAATTTTGACCAAATTTCCTGTGCCTTTGTAGCTCGCACATCCCCAAAACATCAACAATCCACCTCCGTGTTTCACAAGCCTTGTTGACTCCTCTCCAACTGTAGAGTTTATGGTTGTGGCCAAAAAGCACAATTTTGGTCTCATCACTCCAAATGACTTTTTGCCAGAAGGTTTGAGGCTTGTCTCTGTGCTGTTTGTCGTATTATAAGTGGAATACTTTGTGGAATTTGCGTGGTAATGGCTTTCTTCTGGCGACTCGACCATGCAGCCCATCTTTCTTCAAGTGACTTCTTATTGTGCATTATCAAACAGCCACACCACATGTTTTCATGAGAGAGTCCTGAAGTTATTTGTGGGTTTTTCTTTGCATCCCTAACAATTTTCCTGGCAGTTGTGGCTGAAATTTTAGTTGATCTACCTGACCATGGTTTGGTTTCAACAGAACCCCTCATTTTCCACTTCTTGATTAGAGTTTGAACACTGCTAATTGGCATTCTCAATTCCTTGGTTATCTTTTTATATCCCTTTCCTGTTTTATACAGTTCAAGAACCTTTTCCCTCAGATCTTTTGACAATTATTTTGCTTTCCCCATGACTCAGAATCCAGAAACGTCAGTGCAGCACTTGATGAAAGATGCAAGGGTCTGTCAGGAGTCCAATAACTCATTGACCTTTTATACACACACACTAATTACAAGCAAACAGATCACAGGTGAGGATGGTTACCTTTAATAGTCATTCAAACCCCATTGTGTTAACTTGTGTGCATGTTATCAGGCCAAAATCACCAGGGTATGTAAACTTGAATGCAGAGCATATATATATATATATATATATATATATATATATATATATATATATATACACAGTCAGGTCCATAAATATTGGGATATCAACACGATTCAAATCTTTTTGGCTCTATACACCACCACAATGGATTTGAAATGAAACAAACAAGGTATGTTTTAACTGCAGACTTTCAGCTTTAATGTGAGGGTATCTACATCCAAATCAGGTGAATGGTTTAGGAATTGCAACAGTTTGTATATGTGCTTCCCACTTTTTAAGGGACCAAAAGTAATGGGACAGATTAACAATCATAAATCAAACTTTCACTTTTTAATACTTGGTTGAAAATCCTTTGCAGTCAATTACAGCCTGAAGTCTGGAACGCATAGACATCACCAGACGCTGGGTTTCATCCCTGGTGATGCTCTGCCAAGCCTCTACTGCAACTGTCTTCAGGTCCTGCTTGTTCTTGGGGCATTTTCCCTTCGGTTTTGTCTTCAGCAAGTGAAATGCATGGTCAATCGGATTCAGGTCAGGCAAATGACTTGGCCATTGCATAACATTCCACTTCTTTCCCTTAAAAAACTCTTTGGTTGCTTTCGCGGTATGCTTCGGGTGATTGTCCATCTGCACTGTGGAGCGTCGTCCAATGAGTTCTGAAGCATTTGGCTGAATATGAGCAGATAATATTGCCCGAAACACTTCAGAATTTATCCTGCTGCTTTTGTCAGCAGTCACATCATCAATAAATACAAGAGAACCAGTTCCATTGGCAGCCATACATGCCCACGCCATGACACTACCACCACCATGCATCACTGATGAGGTGCTATGCTTTGGATCATGAGCAGTTCCTTTCCTTCTCCATACTCTTCTCTTCCCATCACTCTGGCACAAGTTGATCTTGGTCTCATCTGTCCATAGGATGTTGTTCCAGAACTGTGAAGGCTTTTTTAGATGTTGTTTGGCAAACTCTAATCTGGCCTTCCTGTTTTTGAGGCTCACCAATGGTTTACATCTTGTGGTGAACCCTCTGTATTCACTCTGGTGAAGTCTTCTCTTGATTGTTGACTTTGACACACATACACCTACCTCCTGGAGAGTGTTCTTCGGTCATCCACCACAGTTGTTTTCCGTGGTCTTCCGTGTCTTTTGGTGTTGCTGAGCTCACCGGTGCGTTCTTTCTTTTTAAGGATGTTCCAAACAGTTGATTTGGCCACACTTAATGTTTTTGCTATCTCTCTGATGGGTTTGTTTTGTGTTTTTCAGCCTAATGATGGCTTGCTTCACTGATAGTGGCAGCTCTTTGGATCTCATATTGAGAGTTGACAGCAACAGATTCCAAATACAAATAGCACACTTGAAATTAACTCTGGACCTTTTATCTGCTTTTTGTAAATGGGATAATGAGGGAATAACACACACCTGGCCATGGTTCAGCTGAGCAGCCAATTGTCCCATTACTTTTGGTCCCTTAAAAAGTGGGAGGCACATATACAAACTGTTGTAATTCCTTCACCGTTCACCTGATTTGGATGTAAATACCCTCAAATTAAAGCTGAAAGTCTGCAGTTAGAGCACATCTTGTTTGTTTCATTTCAAATCCATTGTGGTGGTGTATAGAGCCAAAAAGATTAGAATTGTGTATCCCAATATTTATGGACCTGATTGTATATATACAGTTGTGCTCATAAGTTTACATACCGTGGCAGAATGTATGATTTCTTGGTCATTTTTCAGAGAATATGAATAATAACACAAAAACTTTTCTTTCACTCATGGTTGGTGTTTGGCTGAAGCCATGTATTATCAATCAACTGTGTTCACTCTTTTTAAATCATGATGACAACAGAAACTACCCAAATGACCCTGATCAAAAGTTTACATACCCTGGTGATTTTGGCTTGATAACATGCAAACAAGTTGACACAAAGGGGTTTGAATGGCTATTAAAGGTAACCACCACCACCTGTGATCTGTTTGCTTGTAATTAGTGTGGGTGTATAAAAAGGTCAATGAGTTTCTGGACTCCTGACAGACCCTTGCATCTTTCATCCAGTGCTGCACTGATATTTCTGGATACTGAGTCATGGGGAAAGCAAAAGAATTGTCAAAGGATCTGCGAGAAAAGGTAGTTGAACTGTATAAAACAGCAAAGGGATATAAAAAGATATCCAAGGAATTGAGAATGCCAATCAGCAGTGTTCAAACTCTAATCAATAAGTGGAAAATGAGGGGTTCTGTTGAAACCAAACCATGGTGAGGTAGACCAACTAAAGTTTCAGCCACAACTGCCAGGAAAATTGTTCGGGATACAAAGAAAAACCCACAAATAACTTCAGGTGAAATACAGGACTCTCTGAAAACATGTTGCGTGGCTGTTTCAAGATGCACAATAAGAAGTCACTTGAAGAAATAGGGACTGCACGATCGAGTCGCCAGCAGAAAGCCATTACTACGTAAATGCCACAAAGTATCCCGATTAAAAAATGCCAAACAGCACAGAGACATGCCTCAAACCTTCATGCACAAAATCATTTTGTGTGATGAGACCAAAATTGAGCTTTTTGGCCACAAACATAAACTCTACATTTGGAGAGGAGTCAACAAGGCCTATGATGAAAGGCACACCATTCCTACTGTGAAACACGGAGGTGATGTTTTGGGGATGTGTGAGCTAAAAAGGCACAGGAAATTCGGTCAAAATTGATGGCAAGATGAATGCAGTATGTTATCAAAAAATCATGTCCAGAGTTATTAAGGAATTGTGCAAGTTGTACAAAATCTTTCATCTCCGTACCTTGGTCTACCACCCCCAAACGGATGGATTTGTGGAGAGATTTAATAAAACCCTCAAAAGTATTTTTAAAAAGGTGGCTGACAAAGATGGGAGACATTGGGATTTTTTGCTACCATATCTCATGTTTGCCATACGAGAGGTTCCGCTGGTGTCTACGGGTTATTCCTTCTTGTATGGAAGACATCCCCGGGGGCTGCTAGATATCACGAAAGAAACGTGGGAAGGGGAGGCCATCCCGTATAGAAGTGTCTTTGAGCATGTCTCCTTGATGCAGGATCGAATTGCAGCCGTTCTGCCCCTGGTACGCGAACATATGGAGCGAGCCCAGGAATCCCAGAGGAGGGTTTATAATCGGGGTGCCAAGACCTGAACTTTCAACCCCGGAGATAGAGTGATGGTGCTAGTCCCCACTGTGGAAAGTAAATTCCTGGCCAAGTGGCAGGGTCCCTTTGAGGTTAGGGAAAGGATATGTGAGGTAAACTACAAAGTTTACCAGCGAGTGAAGAGAAAACCAGAGCAAATTCACCATATTAATCTCTTAAAATCATGGTGTCATGAAACCATAGTAAACATTCTGTCATGTAACCTAAGCAAATGTTCATGTCTTATCTGTTGCCTACCTTTTCTGCATGTGTCCAGTTAAAGGCCAGGCCTCCCTCACCTGTGAGCTTTAGTAGGCCCTCCTCAGCTGGCCTCTGCCCCGGGCCTTAATTGGTAACAGGATATAAGCCTGGCAGTACAAGGCTGCATTGCTGATCAACGTTTGTTCGTGTTTGGCTTCAGTGTGATTGTCTCCTCCGGTTGCTCGAGTCTTATCCGTGTTCTCATCCTTGGCTTGTCTGACTATCCCTACCTACCCGATACCTCCATCTTCAGCTTGTTCTCGGTTTTCTCCTGTCTGCTTGTAGCCCTGACCCTTTGCTATTCCTCTGACTATTCTTGCTTATTCCTGTGCTGCTGCTTCCCCTCTTCCACCTGTAGCCAGCCCGAGCCTGAGCTAGGGGACCTTGGGGGTCGCGACCTGGATCCAGTTGCAGCCAAATCCATCCTCACCACCAGAGGTTCTGGTGAATACCCACTGGCTCTTAGATTCCGCACCCTGGGGAAACCGATGCAGTAGCTCCCTCTGTTCCAGTATCCGTGCTCTAGGGGGCCCTCTCCCCGTATCAGCTGGTACTACTCAGCAGCGGTCAGCCATAGGTCCACAAACTTGCAGTGCACATCGTAACCTTAGCGTGTGCTTCGCACTTCAGTGGTGCAATTCCTGGGGTGTGCATCCGTCACCTGACCCTAGGTGCCGTGACACATGGAAGGGTAGAGAGAGTTTACTGACCGTCTCCCCTCCTCAAAAGGACAGGGTACCAATGACCTCTGAAGTCCCCATAACCGAGTCCTTGTCCGTAACGCAACAAAATGACGTTAAGGAATTTGTGAGTAAAAATAGAGACTTTTTCTCCCCTTTACCCAGACTGACCTCAGTGATCCAGCATGACATCATCACGAAACCAGGTGTTCGCATAAATGTGAAGCCCTATATAATCCTTGAGGCTAGAGGAGAGGCCGTGGCAAAGGAAATCAAAACCATGTTAGAATTGGACGTGATAGAGGAGTCCCACAGTGACTGGTCGAGCCCCGTAGTGCTGGCCCCGAAGCCCGATGTAATGAAAGTTAAATAGTGTGTCCAAGTTTGATGCATACTCAATGCCTCACGTTGACGAACTTATAGACCAATTGGGAGGTGCCTGGTACATAACAACCCTAGACCTAACTAAGGGCTATTGGCAGATACCCCTCACAGAGATAGCAAAAGAGAAGACTGCTTTTTCTACTCCTGAAGGGTCGTTTCAATACAAGCAAATGCCATTTGGATTACACAGTGACCCTGCATCATTCCAAAGAATGATGGATAAAACCCTAAGACCGCACCGCCCCTACGCAGCCGCCTACTTGGATGATGTGGTCATCCACAGCCCCAATTGGGAATTGCATCTACCCCGAGTGCAAGCAGTGATAGATTCCCTTAGGAAAGTGGGTCTTACAGCCAACTCAAGAAAGTGTGTCATCAGTCTAGAGGAGGCCAAATCCCTTGGCCACATTTTCAGTCGGGGACTCGTTAAACCCCAAACCAACAAAGTGGAGGCAATCCAGAAATGGCCCCAAGCTCTGAATAAAAAGCAGGTGCGAACATTCCTGGGGATCACAGGGTACTATAGGTGCTTCATACCCGACTTTCCCACCATTGCTGTCCCACTGATGGACCTGACAAAGGGTAGGCGGTCGGTCATGGTGAAGTGGAACCCCGAAGCTGAGAGGGCATTTCCGATGTTAAAACAAGCCTTCTGTGTGCAATCGGTGCTGGTGAACCCGGACTTCACCAAGGACTTTGAGGTGCAGACCAAAGCCTCTCTGATGTGGGTCTAGGGGCTGTACTGTCCCAGATCAGGAATGGGGAAGAGCACCTGGTTGTATACCTAAGCTGGAAACTAAACCAGCATGAGAAAAATTATGCCATAGTCAAGAAGGAATGTCTCGCTATTACATGGGCCTTGGAGGCCCTGATGTATTATTTATTGGGCAGGCCATTTAGACTGGTCACCGACCATGCCCTCCTGAAGTGGATGTGTGACAACAGGGAAAAAAAAGTCAGGTGAGAAGGTGGTGTTTGGCCCTGCAGCCCTACAAGTTTACAGTGGAATATAGGGCAGAAAAGCCGCAAAATAATGCGGAAGCCCTTTCCTGGGTCCACTGTATGGGTGTGACAGTTGCTCAGCCGCAGGTGCTTGAGCAGAGGGAGGATTTGTGACGTTATGTGAAGCACGATAGTGGACAGGCGATATTTGTCCCCTCGCATTCGTTCACTTGGAGGGGACTAGTGAGCGTCCGACCCGGATTTTGCCAGCCACCGTGGCAGAGCTGGTTCCGGCCTGGAGTTTCTGGTCCACCTAAATCTCTCTTCAGCTGCATTAAATGACCAGGAAGAGATCTCAGTTTTGCTCTAGCCTGGGACTCAGTATGACTACACTGAGAGAGCTACACCTTAGGAGTTGGTTGCTCTAGAGACTGCAAAAGAAAAGGTTTGCGTTTGTTTTGTTTGAACGGCCATACTGAAGGCCTATCTCATTTCGTGAGACACTAACAAGCCAGTAAAGTACAAATACCCCCTAAATAACCCCATTTTGGAAAGTAGACATTCCAAGGTGTTTAGTAAGAGGCATGGTGAATTTTTTGAAGTTGTAGTTTTTTTCCCCACAATTCTTTGCATAATGATAATTCTTTTTTTTTTTACACAAAATTGTCATAATAACAATTTATATCTTACACACAGCATATGCATACTTGCAATGACACTCCAAAATATATTCTACTACTCCTCCTGAGTATGGCGATACCACATGTGTGAGACTTTTACACAGCCTGGCCACATACAGAGGCTCAACATTGAAGTAGCACCTTTAGACGTTATACAAGCATAAATTACACATCTCATTTCTCATCCACCTATTACACTTTTGAAGGTCCTGGAGCACCAGGACAATGGGAAATGCCCTCAAAATGACCCCATTGTGGAAAGCTAATACCCCAATGTATAATCTATGAGGCAGAATGAGTCTTTTGAATGGTTCATTTTTTTTCCAGAAGTTTTTGGAATATGTGGAAAAAAAATGTCAAACGCATTTTTTTTTACACAAAGTTGTCCATTTATAAGATATTTCCAACACATAGCATGCACATAGCAAAAATGATACCCAAAATATATTCTGCTGCTCCTCCTGAGTATGGTGATACCACATGTGTGAGACTTTCACACAGCCAGGCCACATACAGAGGCTTAAAATTGAAGTAGCACCTTTAGGCGTTCTACGAGCATAAATAACACATCTGATTTCTCAACCACCTATTACACTTTTGAAGGCCCTGGAGCACCAGGACAATGGGATTGCCCACAAAATGATCCCATTTTGGAAAGCTAATACCCCAATGTATAATCTACGAGGCAGAATGAGTCTTTTGAATGATTCATTTTTTTCCCAGAAGTTTTTGGAATATGTGGAAAAAAAATGTCAAACGCATTTTTTTTTACACAAAGTTGTCCATTTATAAGATATTTCCAACACATAGCATGTACATAGCAAAAATTACACCCCAAAATACATTTTGCTGCTCCTCCTGAGTATGGTGATACCACATGTGTGAGACTTTCACACAGCCAGGTCACATACAGAGGCTTAAAATTGAAGTAGCACCTTTAGGTGTTTTAAGAGCATAAATGACACATCTCATTTCTCAACCACCTATTACATTTTTTAAGGCCCTGAAACACCAGGACAATGGGATTGCCCACAAAATTACCCCCATTTTGGAAAGCTAACACTCCAATGTATAATCTATGAGGCATAATGAGTCTTTTGAACTTGTCATTTTTCTTCAGAAGTTTTCGGAAAATGTGGAAAAAAAATGAAAACGCATTTTTTTACACAAAGTTGACCATTTAAAAAATATTTCCAACACATAGCATGTATATAGCAAAAATAACACCCCAAAATACATTCCGCTACTCCTCCTGAGTATGGCAGTACCACAAGTGTGAGACCTTTACACAGCCTGGCCAAATACAAAGGCTTAACATTGAAGTAGCACCTTTAGGCGTTCTACGAGCATAAATCACACATCTCATTTCTCAACCACCTATTACATTTTTGAAGGCCCTGGAGTACCAGGACAATGGAATTGCCCACAAAATGACCCCATTTTGGAAAGCTAACACCCCAACGTATAATCTATGAGGCATAATGAATCTTTTGAATGGTTCATTTTTTTCCAGAAGTTTTTGGAAAATGTGGAAAAAAAATGAAAACGCATTTTTTTTACACAAAGTTGTCCATTTATAAGATATTTCCAACATATAGCACGCACATAGCAAAAATGACACCCCAAAATACATTCTGCTACTCCTCCTGAGTATGGTGATACCACATGTGTGACACTTTTACACAGCCTGGCCACATATAGAGGCCCAACATTGAAGTAGCACCTTTAGGTGTTCTATGAGCATAAATTACACATCTCATTTCTCAACCACCTATTACACTTTGGAAGGCACTGGAGAACCAGGACAATGGGATTGCCCACAAAATGATACCATAAAGCTAACACCCCAACGTATAATCTATGAGGCATTATGAGTCTTTTGAACATGTCGTTTTTTTCCAGAAGTTTTTGGAATATGTGGAAAAAAAATGAAAATTCCTTTTTATTTACACAAAATTTTCCATTTATAAGATATTTCCAACACATAGCATATACATAGCAAAAATGACACCCCAAAATACATTCTGCTACTCCTCCTGAGTATGGCAATACCACATGTGTGAGACTTTTACATAGCTCGGCCACATGCAGAGGCTTAACATCGAAATAGCACCTTTAGGCGTTCCACGAGCATAAATGACACATCTCATTTCTCAACCACCTATTACACTTTTGAAGGCCCTGGAGCACCAGGACAATGGGATTGCCCACAAAATGACCCCATTTTGGAAAGCTAACACCCCAATGTATAATTTATGAGGCATAATGAGTCTTTTGAACGTGTCGTTCTTTTTCAGAAGTTTTTGGAAAATGTGGGAAAAAAATGAAAATGCATTTCTTTTACACAAAGTTGTCCATTTATAAGATATTTCTAACACATAGCATGCACATAACAAAAATGACACCCCAAAATACATTCTGCTACTCCTCCTGAGTATGGCAATACCACATGTGTGAGACTTTTACACAGCCTGGCCACATACAGATGCCCAACATTGAAGTAGCACCTTTAGGCGTTCTATGAGCATAAATTACACATCTCATTTCTCAACCAGCTTTTACAATTTTGAAGGCCCTGGAGAATCAGGACAATGGGATTGCACACAAAATGACCCCATTTTGGAAAGCTAACAATCCAACGTGTAATCTATGAGGCATAATGAGTCTTTTGAATGGTTCATTTTTTTCCAGAAGTTTTTGGAAAATGTGGGAAAAAATGAAAACGCATTTTTTTTGCACAAAGTTTTCCATTTATAAGATATTTCCAACACATAGCATATACATAGCAAAAATGACACCCCAAAATACATTCTGCTACTCCTCCTGAGTATGGCGATACCACATGTGTGAGAATTTTACACAGCCTGGCCACATACAGATGCCCAACATTGAAGTAGCACCTTTAGGCGTTCTATGAGCATAAATTACACATCTCATTTCTCAACCACCTATTACACTTTTGAAGGCCCTGGAGCACCAGGACAATGGGATTGCCCACAAAATGACCCCATTTTGGAAAGCTAACACCCCAATGTATAATCTATGAAGCATAATGAGTCTTTTGAATGGTTCATTTTTTTCCAAATGATTTTGGAAAATGTGGAAAAAAAAGGAAAACACATTTTTTTTACACAATGTTGTCCATTTATAAGATATTTCCAACACATAGCAGGTACATAGCAAAAATGACACCCCAAAGTACATTCTGATACTCCTCCTGAGTATGGTGATACCACATGCGTGAGACTTTTCCACAGCCTGGCCACATACAGAGGCCCAACATCCATCTCCAGGTGTTCTAGGGACATAAATCATACAGATAAATTCCTGCCAACCTATCACAATTTTGAAAGTCCTGGAGCACCACGTCAATGAAAATGCCCACAAAATGACCCCATTTTGGAAAGCAAACACCCCAACATATAATCTATGAGGTATATTGAGTCTTTTGAATGGTTCATTTTTTTCCAAATGTTTTTGGAAAATGTGGAAAAAAAATGAAAACGCATTTCTTTACACAGTTGTCCATTCATAAGATATTTCGAACACATAGCATGTACCTTGCAAAATGACACCCCAAAATACATTCTGCTACTCCTCCTGAGTATGGTGATACCACATGTGTGAGACTTTTACACAGCCTGGCCACATACAGAGGCCCAACATCCATCTCCAGGTGTTCTAGGGACATAAATCACACACATAAATTCCTGCCAACCTATCACATTGCTGAAGGCCCTTCATATTTCTAACACATAGTATGTACTGTACATACCAATTACAAACCAAAATACATTCTGCTGAGCAAGTGTAAAGAAAATATTACCCGCGTTTTTAGTAGTGTAGTGGTCAACAGGCAGTGGTCAACAGAGGAGAGCATCAGTCCAGGCAGTAGGCAGGAAAATGGACAGAGACAGCAACACAGGCAGTGGCCAGGAATAGAGTTGAGCGAACACCTGGACGTTCGGGTTCTGCTGGTCCGTCCGAACTTCGGGACAAAGTCCGGGTCCGGGTCCGGACGGAACCCGAACGATCGCACGGACAACGAACCCCATTGAAATCAATGGGGACCCGAACTTTTAGGCACAAAAATGGCTGTAGCAAAGTCCTGGAAAGTCTTGTGGGATCCATGCCTGATTCATTTTAATAAAGGTTAGCTTGTCCACATTGGATGTGGACAAACGGCTCCGCTTGTCTGTGATAACGCCCCCTGCCGTGCTCGGGAAATACGGAACCTCCACGACCGGACGGGACGTCGGTCACATAACAGCCTTGCACACAAATCGTGCCGTCCCCCGCAATAGTGTCTGTTCGCCTCGGCAAACAGGTGTAGGTTACACCTGTTCGATTGGAAATAATTTTACTTAGTCCGTACCTAGGGTGTTCTGAAAGGTCCTGAAACGATGTCGGTAAAAACACGGATTTTCAAGCCCAGGGGTAACTAAAGTTACCCCAAGCAACAGGCACGCTAGCAAGCCCAAGGCAGGCCTGGGCCTGGGCCTGAAACAGGGCTTCAAGCCTGCCTGGTCGTCTTGGGCTTGCAGGTCCACAAGCGAGTTGAGATAAGGACCGGTGACGGACACAACGACAGAGACAGGTAAAAGGACGGA
>BLSH010162256.1:303296-323173 GCA_018402905.1 Glandirana rugosa | reverse complement strand
ATCTGCAACTCAAAGCAGCGGTATTTGAAATCTCTAATTTCTGCTATCTGTCCTCAGAGCAACAGCACAGACAGCAGTAGTAAAGTAATCTATCTCAGGATGCAGGATCAGGTCTTAAAATGTCTCAAATCTGTCCCTCACGCAGTCAGCTACCTTTCCCTACACTAACCCAAGGAGCATGTGACTGCAGCACTGTGACTCCAGCTTATAAAGAGGCTGGGTCACATGATGCACTGGCCAATCACAGCAATGCCATTAGTAGGCATGGCTGTGATGGCTTCTAAGGGCAAACCAGTGAAACACTTGTTGATTGGCTGCCCTGCAGCTTCTCAACACGTGGAGTAAAATAGCAGAACCCCGGACCGAACCCGAACGATTTTTGAAATGTCCGGGTCCGGGTCTGTGCCACGGACACTCGAAAGTTCGGTACGGACCCGAACGTTACAGTCCGGGTTCGCTCAACACTAGCTAGGAATACTGTCCATAGTCAGTACAGGTAGAGATATTGGCAGCACAGTCAAAGCATTGGTCCAGGTAGCAGGCAGGGATGTGGTCTGCAGCAGCGAAAGGATCATCCATGCAGCAGGCAGGAATACTCTCCATAGTACAGGCAGCAGGCAGAGATATGGTCAGTACAGCCAAAATATTGGTCCAGGCAACAGGCAGGACCATCAAGCTTAGGGCCTCGGTCAGGAAAGAATGGGGACAGAGGTAAAGGCTTCTCCCACCCAAATCGCTTTGAAGCCTCCAGACACCAGACCCTGTTCTGGGAATTACAAAACAAAGAGAAAACCAATAACTGTTTTTCTCAAATCAGAACATCATTCTGGAGCCCCTCACATATGTGAGACCCCTGTGTAGCAAGGTGAAAGATCAGTCCAAGGGGCAGGCAAAACATGGTCAACAAGCCGAGGTCAGTGCAGGTAAAAGGCAGAAATAGATGGTAGGCAGAGGCATAATCGATACAGTCCAGGGTCAGTTCACATGAAAGGCTGAAATATGGCAGATAAACAATGCAGATGGCAGGCAGAGACATAGTCAATAAACAGGCCAGGGCAGGGATGGAAGGCACATGGAAGGCAGTGATATGATTGGTTGAGGCTCCAGGGAAATAATCAGCATAGGAAATGAAAATGGGGAAACGGCGGTCTATTTGAAATATGGGCTAATAATTTACAAGAGTATGAAAGCGTTTGAAGCATTCTCCTGTGCAAAGGTCAGGTTGGGAGGGACATTGGGGACAGGTGTCTTTCCTAACTCTTTCCTAACACTTTTACTGCAGACCTGACATTTTTTTTGGTGTCTTCTTCCAGTTTATGATGGGGGAGTATGGTCAGGAAAATGACGCTCATGCAGTCTGCTGACACAATCGGAGCGAATGCTTTCTGGGGGGGATCCTTGTTGATATATCAGGGCAGTAATGACTTCTTCAATGAAATTTAGGAAGGGGTTGGGTCTTTCTGTTGATTTCCAGTAGGTGACCCATGCATTGTACATGGCCATATGAAAAAAGTAAATTGCAACTTTTTTGAACCAGAAGAGGGATTTTTGACCGCGTCTTCTGAGAAGTTCCACTGAGGTGGCATCATGGATTGTGGACATGATGTACACGTCTTTCTTATCCCTCCACTTCACAGCCAGCACTTCCTCATTCCTGAGGCTTGCTGATTCCCTATTTTGTAAATTTGTATTGACTAGACTCTGTGGGAAGCTCTTTCTGTTTTTTCTTGCTGTACCGCAGGCCAAAGTAACCTTCCGATATAGGTGGCGGAAAAGGGGAAAACTCATATAATAATTCTCCATGTAAATATGATATCCTTTTTTGAGGAGTGGGTATGCCAATTCCCAGACAATTTTCCCGCTTATTCCCATGTACGATGGACAGTCAGGGGGCTGGAGATGGGAGTCTTTGCCTTCGTATACACGAAAGGCATGCACATATCCAGAGGAACTTTCACAAAGCTTGTTGAGTTTTAATCCATACCTGGCCCACTTACTGGGGATATACTGCTTCATTCCTAGGCAGCCTGTGAAATGGACCAGGGATTCGTCCATGGAGATATTCTGCTCAGGGATATAGAGTTCAGCAAACCTTTTAGAAAAAAAATCAATTAGGGGGCAAATTTTAAGCAATCTATCAAAGTTGGGATGATTTCGGGGGTGGGGGGGCACTGGGAGTTATCGCTGAAATGCAGGAACCGCATTATCATGACATAACGGGACCTGGTCATGACAGGTGAAAAAATTGGCATACGGTGAATGGAGTGGGTAGACCAATATGCGTGCAGTTAATTTTTTTTGTAATTCCCATGTTGAGCGTAAGGCCAAAAAATTATTTAAGCTCCTCCACGGTTAGGCGTCTCCATTCAAAAGGATGGGCATAGAAAGATTTGGGGTTGTTCCGAATGTGTTGTTGGACATAAATGTTTGTCTGGTCCACGATGCTTTGCGCTAGCTCATTAGGGAAAAATAAATTTAAAAAATCAATTTCGGAAAAACCTTCCGTGTTGGCCTGGACGCCTGGCTGTGCTGTGAAAGGGGGAATTGTGGCTGACCATGTGCTAGAAGGCAGCCACAGTGGGTTTGCCAAGGATTCTGGAAGCTGGGTTTGGGCCCTAATTATTTGCTGTGAAATTCCAGTGCTTATACTGGGCTTCTCCTTCTGGGGTCTAGCGTCATTGGCATTTGCCGATTGGCCATTAGGGTCTCTGGCACTGCTGGTAGCTGCCTCGTCTTCAAACCGTCTTCTTTTTGGACGGACTATTTCCTCTTCAAATTCAGACGATGATACACTGTCTTAGATGGGCTGGTATTCCAAATCAGAACCGGAATCTGAACTGTAACTGGGCAAAGAGAGCTCTCATCGGTCAGGCTTAGAATTTGATATGCCTCTTTTGGAGTGTATACCCTTTTGAACATGGTGGCTGTATGACAGGTGACACTGATGGACTGCTCATCAGGGACTAATAGGCTGTTTGTCAGGGACTAATGGGCTGCTCATCAGGGACTAATGGGCTGCACATCAGGAACTAATGGGCTGCACATCAAGTAGTTTTTTGGCTGTACGTCAGGTAATTCTGGGTTGCAGGACAGGCACTGATATGCTCACGTAACAGGTACTCAGATGGGATGACAGGTACTCAGATGGTGTAACAGGTACTCAGGTGGGCTGCCAAGTACTCAGGCAGGGTGATAGGTACTCTGATGGTATGACAGGTACTCTGATTGACTGACAGGTACTCTGATGGTATGGCAGGTACTCTGATGGACTGACAGGTACTCTGATGATACGGCAGGTACTCTGATGGACTGACAGGTACTCTGATGGTATGGCAGGTACTCTGATGGACTGACGGGTACTCTGATGGACTGACAGGTACTCTGATGGACTGACAGGTACTCTGATGGTATGGCAGGTACTCTGATGGACTGATGGGTACTCTGATGGACTGACAGGTACTCTGATGGACTAACAGGTACTCTTATGTGATGATAGGGTACTCTGATGGTATGACAGGTACTCTGATGGTATGGCGGGTACTCTGATGGTATGGCGGGTACTCTGATGGACTGACAGGTACTCTGATGTGATGATAGGGTACTCTGATGGACTGACGGGTACTCTGATGGACTGACAGATACTCTTATGTGATGATAGGGTACTCTGATGGTATGACAGATACTCTGATGGTATGGCGGGTACTCTGATGGACTGACAGGTACTCTGATGGTATGGCAGGTACTCTGATGGTATGGCAGGTACTCTTATGTGATGATACGGTACTCTGATGGCATGACAGGTACTCTGATGGACTGATGGGTACTCTGATGGACTGACAGGTACTCTGATGGACTAACGGGTACTCTGATGGACTGACAGGTACTCTTATGTGATGATACGGTACTCTGATGGTATGACAGGTACTCTGATGGTATGGCGGGTACTCTGATGGTATGGTGGGTACTCCAATGGTATGGCGGGTACTCTGATGATATAGCAGGTACTCTGATGGACTGACAGGTACTCTGATTGACTGACAGGTACTCGGATGTGATGATAGGGTATTTTGATGGTATCACAGGTACTATGATGGACTGACGGGTACTCTGATGGTATGGCGGGTACTCTGATGGACTGACAAGTACTCTCATGTGATGATAGGGTACTCTGATGAGCTCACTGACAGGTACTCTGATGAGCTCAGACAGGTAGTCTTTATTTTAGGTGGGGCACAATCTGGGCTCAGTAAATGGTACACAAATGTGGTATCTCACTGGATCGGTGTGTGTGAGGAGAAGAGCCCGGTAACAGCACGCTACCGGCGGATTGTTTACATTTATGACCGGCTGTGATTGGACACAGCATGTCACATGGTAAAGAGCCATTCCATTGGCTCTTTACCCTGATTGGGGCCGGGCTTTGTTCTGGGGGACAAGCCTCGCACCCGATCGCTGCGCTGTGGGTCTCCGGGGACGCACATGAGCCGCAGCCACGTGTATAAACAAAGTGGCCGGCTGTGATTGGACACAGCCGGTCACGTGGTAAATAGCCAATTTCATTGGCTCTTTACCCCAATCAGGGAGGGTCTGTGTCCTGAGTTACGATCGATCCACGGTCGCCGCGCTGAGGGCCCCCAGGGGCCCGCAGCAGAGGCAAAAAGCGGAGGACGTCATATGATGCCCGTCCGGATCAAGGGAGCTTACACATCCCCAAAACATCAGAAATCCACCTCCGTGTTTCACAGGCTTTGTTGACTCCTTTCCAAATGTAGTGTTAAAGGTTGTGGCCAAAAAGCTCACTTTTGGTCTCATCACTCCAAATGACTTTGTGCCAGAAGGTTTGAGGCTTGTCTCTGGGTTGTGTGGCGTATTGTAAGCGGGATAATTTGTAGCATTTGCGTAGTAATGGCTTTCTTCTGGTGACTCGACCATGCAGCCCATCTTTCTTCAAGTGCCTTCTTATTGCGCATCTTGAAACAGCCTGTATTTTCAACTGAAGTTATTTGTGGGGTTTTCTTTGCATCCCAAACAATTTTCCTGGCAATTTCAGCTGAAATCTTAGGTTGTCTACCTGACCATGGTTTGGTTTCAACAGAACCCCTCATTTTCCACTTCTTGGTTAGAGTTTGAACACTGCTGATTGACATTCTCAATTCCTTGGATATCTTTTTATATCCCTTTCCTGTTTTATACAATTCAACTACCTTTTCCCGCAGATCCTTTGACAATTCTTTTGCTTTCCACATGACTCAGAATCCAGAAATGTCGGTGCAGCACCTGATGAAAGATACAAGGGTCTGTCAGGAGTCCAGAAACTCATTGACCTTGTATATACACACACACACTAATAAAAAGCAAACAGATCGCAGGTGAGGATGGTTACCTTTAATGGCCATTCAAACCCCTTTGTGTCAACTTGTGTGCATGTTATCAAGCCAAAATCCCCAGGGTATGTAAACATTTGATCAGTGTCATTTGAGTAGTATCTGTTGTCATAATGATTTTAAAAAAGTAAACACAGTTGATTGATAAACACTAACTATGAGTAAAAAAAAAAGTTTTTGTGGTATTCATATTCTCTGAAAAATGGCCAAGAAATTATAAATTCTGGCGGGGTATGTAAACTTATGAGCACAACTGTATATATATATACTCTTCATTCAGTGTAGACTATATATACAGTGCTATCGGTGGTGTACAGTATATAATACACTTCAAGCGGTGTATTAACCACTTCAATACAGGACATTTATACCCCCTTCCTGCCCAGACCAATTTTCAGCATTCAGTGCTCTTTAAATTTGAATGCTAATTACTCAGTCATGCTACACTGTACCCAAACAAAATGTTTATCATTTTTATCACATAAATAGAGCTTTCTTTTGGTGGTATTTAATCACCTCTGGGTTTTTTATTTTTTGCGACATAAGTGAAAAAAGAGCGAAAATTTTGAAAATAAGTTTTTTTAGTTTCTATGATAAAATTTTGCAAATAAGTCATTTTTGTTCATAAACTTGGGCCAAAACCTATACTGCTACATATCTATGGTAAAAAATAACCCAAATAAGTGTACATTATTTGGTTTGTGTGAAAGTTATAGAGTCTACAAGCTATGGTGCCAACCATTGAAAATTTCTTGAGGCCCTGAAATGTCAGGAAAGAACAAATACCCCCAAATGACCCATTTTTGAAAAGTAGACATTCCAAGGTATTTAGTATGAGGCATGGCGAGTTTTTTGAAGTTGTGTTTTTTCCCACAATTTTTGGGTAAATTAAGAAATTATTTTTTTTTTTTTGCACAAAACAACAAGTTATTTCTCACACACAGCATATGCATACTTCCAATTACACCCCAAAATACATTCTGCTATTCGCCCTGAGTATGGTGATATCACATGTGTGAGACTTTTACACAGCCCGGCCACATAGAGAGGTCCAACATGCAGGGAGCCCCATCAGGCATTCTAGGAGCATAAATTTCACATCTAATTTCTTAACGACCTATTACACTTTTGAAGGTCCTGGAGCCCCAGGGCAATGGAATTATGCACAGAATGACCTTATTTTGGAAAGCAAACACCCCAACGTATATTCTATGAGGCATTATGAGTCTTTTGAATGGTTAATTTTTTTCCACAAGTCTTCGAAAAACGTGGAAAGAAAATGAAAACGCTTTTATTTTTGCACAGTGGTCAATTTATATATTTTGAACACATAGCATGTATATAGCAAAAATAACCACCCAAAATATATTCTGCTACTCATCCCGAGTATGGCAATACCACATATGTGAGACTTTTACACAGCCTGGCCACATAGAGAGGGCCAACATGCAGAGAGCACCGTCAGGCGTTCAAGGAGCATAAATTACACATAAAATTTAATTCATACCTATCACACTTTTGAAGGTCCTGGAGCACCAGGACAGTGGAATTACCCACAAAATGACCCCATTTTGGAAAGCAAACACCCGAGGTATATTCTATTAGGCATGGGCTGCAAATAGGTACTCGGGTACTCTTATGGGCTGCAGATAGGTACTCGGGTACTCTGATGGGCTGGTAAAAGGTACTTGGGTACTCTTATGGGCTGCAGATAGGTACTCGGTTACTCATATGGGTTAATAACAGGTACTTGGGTAATCTGATGGGCAGGTGACAGGTACACGGGTACACTGATGGGCTGGTGACAGGTACTTAGGTACTCTGGTGGGCTTGTGAAAGGTACTCAGGTACTCTGAAGGGAAGGTGACAGGTACTCGGGTAATCTGTTGGACAGGTGACAGGTGCTCGGGTACTCTGATGGGCTGGTGACAGGTACTCGGGTACTTAGATGGGCAGGTGACAGGTATTCGGGTACGCTGATGGGTTGGTGACAGGTACTTGGGTACTCATATGGGCAGGTGACAGGTACTTGGGTACGCTGATGGTCTGGTGACAGGTACTCGGGTACTCTGATGGGCAGGTGACAGGTACTTGGGTACTGTTATGGGCTGCTGACAGGTACTCAGGTACTCTGATGGGCTGGTGACAGGTACTCGGGTACTCTGCTGGGCTGGTGACAGGTACTCAGGTACTTTGATGGGTCGGTGACAGGTACTCAGGTACTCTGATGGGTTGGTGACAGGTAATCGGGTACTCAGATGGGTTGGTGACAGGCACTCAGGTACTCTGATGGGCTGGTGACAGGTACTCGGGTACTTTGATGGGTTGGTGACAGGCAGGGGCATATCATGAAATCAGTGGGCCCGTGTGCAAGATCAAAAGTGGGCCCCACCCATGGAGAAAAAATGTGGCACACTTAGCGCACCGCGGCGAGCGGGGGTGTGTGGTTTAAATTGTGCTAAATATTGGGTGTGGCTTAAAGGTGGTGTGGTTAATAGTGTCTTGAGATAATTACAGTTTGCAGAATGCATTAATGTTAATCAGGCAATGTACAGTGCACAGTGTATGACAGTGGGTAGTATGTGCAGGAGAGGAGTGTAGAGTGTATGGAGGTGGGTAGTATGTGCAGTAGAAGAGAGTGGAGTGTATGGCGGTGGGTAGTATGTGCAGGGAGAAGAGAGTAGAGTGTATGGAGGTGGGTAGTTTGTGCAGGAGAGGGGTGTGATTGTATGGCGGTGGGTAGAATGTGCAGGGAGAGGAGTGTATGGCAGTGGGTAGTATGTGCAAAGAGAGGAGTGTATGGCAGTGGGTAGTATGTGCAGGGAGAGGAGTATATGGCGGTGGGTAGTATGTGCAGAGAGAGGAGTGTGGAGGGTATGGTGGTAGGTAGTATGTGCAGGGAGGGGAGAGTATGGTGGTGGGTAGTATGTGCAGGGAGAGGAGTGTATGGCAGTGGGTAGTATGTGCAGGCAGAAGAGTGTATGGCAGTGGGTATTATGTGCAGGGAGAGAAGTGTGGAGTGTATGGCAGTGGGTAGTATGTGCAGGGAGAGGAGTGTGGAGTGTATGGCAGTGGGTAGTTAGTGCAGAGAGAGGAGTGCAGATGGTAGGAAACTATATGGTCATTGCTCCATCACTACAGAGGCCACTGGGCCGTGGCATACATGGAGCAATGTACCCTGTCTTCAGGCACACAGCAGCAGTACTGGCCTCCCACCATCCTGCAGACACTGCTCTCACTCCCTCCCTACCCTTCCCTGCCATCTCAATCCCCCTCCTCAAGTCCCTGCACACAAGTCCCTCCTGGCATCTTACAAAACCCCACCAACTTAGCTCCCCCCACACAACCACCTATCATTAAATACATACAGCGCCGCTAAGTTGATACACCGCTGGCCTGGATTCTCCCTCCAGCTCTCTCAGAATGAACATCTGCAGCTGACATTCCTCCCGGCGGGAACTCGGGCAATGAGCTCCCATCCAGCCAGCACTTGTCAGTGGCAGCTGGCAGCCCTGCCTCCACCCTGTAGACATCTTTTTACAGGCAGCATCGGATCACACAGATTGAGAGTGCTGGGAGAAGTGGAAAGAGGAGAATCCAGGCTGGAGGTGTTTAAACTTAGTGGCACTGTATGTACTTAGTCAGCAGTCCCCAACTCTTGTGGCACCAAATGTTGCCAATTACTGGGGGGAAAGGGTGCGAGTGATTCAGTGGCGGGTGATATGTCAGGCGAATGGCTTGGGTTAGAACTTCGATCATCCCGACACCATGCTCAATATGGTGTCAGGATGATTGAATCACATTATTTATTTTACTACATTGTAATATATAACAAAATAGTTCAACTCACCATAATGCAGAAGCAGTGGGAGCCCTGTGCATGTCACTTGTCACCTTTGCCTGCTACCAGATTCAGCGTGCCACTTTCCATTATTACCTGCTACCAGATGCAGCGTGCCACTTGCCACCCATAGCCTACCACCAGATGCAGCATATCACTTGCCATTGTTGCCTGCTACCAGATGCAGCATGTCACTTGCCATTGTCACCTGCCACCAGATACAGCGTGCCATTTGCTACCCATAGCCTACCACCAGATGCAGGGTGCCACTTGACATTGTTGCCTACCACCAGATGCAGAGTGCCACTTGCCATTGTCACTGCTACCAGATGCAGCGTGCCACCTGCCACCAGACGCAGCTTGCCACTTGCTACCCATAGCCTACCACCAGATGCAGTGTGTCACTTGCCACCTGTATCATGCCACCAGATGCAGTTTTCTCTTTGCAGTGAAACCTCTCAATGTATGGCTATGCAGCCTCTCTGCAGTGCTACAAACTCAGCCAGATCAGCTGGCATTAGATTCTCAAGTAGGGGACCCTACAATTGGCACATGTACAGTTGACAATAGGGTTCCCCTCCTATGAGAATCTAATGCACCACTGATGCGCTGATCTCACACGAGGCAACCGGGCTCACAGGATCTGACACAGCGCAAGCAAGCAGCCTCTCTCCTCCTGGGGGCAGTGCGGCCTGGTCTCTGACAGGCCATGGATCGGTACAGGCTCTGCAGCCGGGGGGTGGGGGCCCCTGTACTTACTGACTGGCGCAACTGTAGTGCCTGACATGTCTCATCCATGGATGCAGTGCATATGTTGTACCCAGGGATCATATTCCTCTGGCTCAGAGGTAGATAACACACATTAACCAGTATACAACAAATATCGAACACCCCGCCCCCCCCTCCCCATTCCCAATACAGAATACTCTCCCCCTAAAATAACCTCCAATACAGACTTTTCCCCACTCTGTCCTGGCTCAGTCTATTCTAAACAGATGGTTTAGCAGGACATGCTGTGTGTGACTTGCTTTTTAGAGCCCCCTGACTGCTACCTACAACACAACCCTCTGCGAGAGTCTACTGCTCCCCCTTACAGCTAATGAAAGGGTGGACAGTCAGAGAAGAGCCAGCAGGGAGCCATGGATCCAATACATTCACTGACCCCCCCCCCCCCCTCCTGCTTCTTCTTCCCAGGCTGCTGACCTGTTGTGTGTAAAGTTATGGGCAGCCTGCATACAGACATCCTCCTCTCCTTATCCCCCCATTCAGCAGTGCTGCTGATAAACTGCTCACTACACATACCTGCGATCGGGCACAGCAGAGAAAGTCTTCCTTCACAGACTGGTTTATAGCTGGCAGATACAGATCACACAAAACAGAAGCTCAGGTAATGTCTGTGAAGGAAGATTTCTGCTTTGTTCGATCATCACACAGCGCAGGGGACACCTGGGAGCAGTGAGGAGTCACATTACACACTGCTGTGTGTATACAGCACGGCCCCATCACCTGAGCTCCGCTCCCTGGAGTCACCAAACTGCCGGGACTATACTGTTAGCATTGTCAAATGCGGCTCTGGCTACCTCCGCCAGAGAGATGAAAATAAAAAAGTCCATTAATGCTCCCACATCTTGGGCCCCTCTAATTGAGATCTTGGGGCCCAAGGAAATGTTATGGACATATTTTTACTTACTCCATGTGGGCAGTGTGTGTGTCAGGGAGCAGTGGGCCCCCCTACCATGTGGGCCCGTGTTCACTGCACACCCTGAACACATGGATGATACGCCACAGGTGACAGGTACTCAGGTACTTTGATGGGTTGGTGATAGGTACTTGGGTACTCTGATGGGCTGCAGATAGGTACTCGGTTACTCAGATGGGTTAGTGACAGGTACTCGTGTAATCTGATGGGCAGGAGACAGGTACTCGGGTACTCTGATGGGCTGGTGACAGGTACTTAGGTATTGTTATGGGCTGCTGACAGGTACTCTGATGGCCTGGTGACAGGTACTCGGGTACTCTGCGGGGCTGGTGACAGGTACTCGGGTACTTTGATGGGTTGGTGTCAGGTACTCGGGTACTTTGATGGGATGGTGACAGGTAATTGGGTACTCAGATAAGTTGGTGACAGGCACTCAGGTACTCTGATGGGCTGGTGACAGGTACTCGGGAACTTTGATGGGTTGGTGACAGGTACTCGGGTACTCTGATGGGTTGGTGACAGGTAATCGGGTACTCTGATGGGCTGGTGACAGGCACTCAGGTACTCTGATGGGCTGGTGACAGGTACTCGGGTACTTTGATGGGTTGGTGACAGGTAATCGGGTACTTTGATGGGTTGGTGACAGGTACTCAGGTATTCTGATGGGCTGCAGATAGGTACTCGGGTACTCTGATGGGCTGGTAAAAGGTACTTGGGTACTCTGATGGGCTGCAGATAGGTACTCGGTTACTCAGATGGGTTAGTAACAGGTACTTGGGTAATCTGATGGGCAGGTGACAGGTACTCGGGTACACTGATGGGCTGGTGACAGGTACTTAGGTACTCTGGCGGGCTTGTGAAAGGTACTCGGGTACTCTGATGGGCAGGTGACAGGTACTCGGGGTCTCTGATGGACAGGTGACAGGTACTCGGGTACTCTGATGGAATGGTGACAGGTACTCGGGTACTCAGATGGGCAGGTGACAGGTACTCCTCGGGTATGCTGATGGGCTGGTGATAGGTACTTGGGTACTCATATGGGCAGGTGACAGGTACTTGGGTGCGCTGATGGTCTGGTGACAGGTACTCGGGTACTCTGATGGGCAGGTGACAGGTACTTGGGTACTGTTATGGGCTGCTGACAGGTACTCGGGTACTCTGATGGGCTGGTGACAAGTACTCAGGTACATTGATGGCTTGGTGACAGGTACTCAGGTACTTTGATGGGTTGGTGACAGGTACTCGGGTACTCTGATGGGTTGGTGACAGGTAATCGGGTACTCAGATAGGTTGGTGACAGGCACTCAGGTACTCTGATGGGCTGGTGACAGGTACTCGGGTACTTTGATGGGTTGATGACAGGTACTCGGGTGCTTTAATGAGTTGGTGACAGGTACTTGGGTACTCTGATGGGCTGGTGACAGGTACTTGGGTACTCTGATGGACTGCAGATAGGTACTCGGTTACTCAGATGGGTTAGTGACAGGTACTCGGGTAATCTGATGGGCAGGTGACAGGTACTCAGGTACTTTGATGGGTTGGTGACAGGTACTCGGGTACTCTGATGGGTTGGTGACAGGTAATCGGGTACTCAGATGGGTTGGTGACAGGCACTCAGGTACTCTGATGGGCTGGTGACAAGTACTCGGGTACTTTGATGGATTGGTGACAGGTACTTGGGTACTTTGATGGGTTGGTGACAGGTACTCGGGTACTCTGATGGGCTGGTGACAGGTACTTGGGTACTCTGATGGGCTGCAGATAGGTACTCGGTTACTCAGATGGGTTAGTGACAGGCACTCTGGTAATCTGATGGGCAGGTGACAGGTACTCAGGTACTCTGATGGGCCAGGTACAGGTACTTAGGTACTCTTATGGGCTTGTGAAAGGTACTCGGGTACTCTGATGGGCAGGTGGCAGGTACTCGGGTGCTCTGACGGGCTGGTGACAGGTTCTCGGGTACTCTGATGGGCTGGTGACAGGTACTCGGGTACTCTGATGGGCTGGTGACAGGTACTCGGGTACTCTGCTGGGCTGGTGACAGGTACTCAGGTACTCTGATGGGTGGGTACTTTGATGGGTTGGTGACAGGTACTCAGGTACTCTGATGGGCTGGTGACAGGTACTTGGGTACTCTGATGGGCTGCAGATAGGTACTCGGTTACTCAGATGGGTTAGTGATAGGTACTTGGGTAATCTGATGGGCAGGTGATAGGTACTTGGGTACTCTGATTGGCTGGTGACAGGTACTCAGGTACTCTGCTGGCCTGGTGACAGGTACTCAGGTACTTTGATGGGTTGGTGACAGGTACTCAGGTACTTTGATAGGTTGGTGACAGGTAATTGGGTACTCAGATGGGTCAGTGACAGGCACTCAGGTACTCTGATGGGCTGGTGACAGGTACTCGGGTACTTTAATGGGTTGGTGACAGGTAATCGGATACTCTGATGGGCTGGTGACAGGCACTCAGGTACTCTGATGGGCTGGTGACAGGTACTCGGGTACTTTGATGGGTTGGTGACAGGTACTCGGTATTCTGATGGGCTGCAGATAGGTACTCGGATACTCTGATGGGCTGGTAAAAGGTACTTGGGTACTCTGATGGGCTGCAGATAGGTACTCGGTTACTCAGATGGGTTAGTAACAGGTACTTGGGTAATCTGATGGGCAGGTGACAGGTACTCGGGTACACTGATGGACTGGTGACAGGTACTTAGGTACTCTAATGGGCGTGTGAAAGGTACTCGGGTACTCTGATGGGCAGGTGACAGGTACTCGGGTACTCTGATGGACAGGTGACAGGTACTCGGGTACTCAGATGGACAGGTGACAGGTACTCGGGTACTCTGATGGGCTGGTGACAGGTACTCAGGTACTCAGATGGGCAGGTGACAGATACTCGGGTACGCTGATGGGCTGGTGATAGGTGCTTGGGTACTCATATGGGCAGGTGACAGGTACTTGGGTACGCTGATGGTCTGGTGACAGGTACTCGGGTACACTGATGGACTGGTGACAGGTACTTAGGTACTCTAATGGGCGTGTGAAAGGTACTCGGGTACTCTGATGGGCAGGTGACAGGTACTCGGGTACTCTGATGGACAGGTGACAGGTACTCGGGTACTCAGATGGACAGGTGACAGGTACTCGGGTACTCTGATGGGCTGGTGACAGGTACTCAGGTACTCAGATGGGCAGGTGACAGATACTCGGGTACGCTGATGGGCTGGTGATAGGTGCTTGGGTACTCATATGGGCAGGTGACAGGTACTTGGGTACGCTGATGGTCTGGTGACAGGTACTCGGGTACACTGATGGACTGGTGACAGGTACTTAGGTACTCTAATGGGCGTGTGAAAGGTACTCGGGTACTCTGATGGGCAGGTGACAGGTACTCGGGTACTCTGATGGACAGGTGACAGGTACTCGGGTACTCAGATGGACAGGTGACAGGTACTCGGGTACTCTGATGGGCTGGTGACAGGTACTCAGGTACTCAGATGGGCAGGTGACAGATACTCGGGTACGCTGATGGGCTGGTGATAGGTGCTTGGGTACTCATATGGGCAGGTGACAGGTACTTGGGTATGCTGATGGTCTGGTGACAGGTACTCGGGTACTCTGATGGGCAGGTGACAGGTACTTGGGTACTGTTATGGGCTGCTGACAGGTACTCGGGTACTCTGATGGGCTGGTGACAGGTACTCAGGTACTTTGATGGGTTGGTGACAGGTACTCAGGTACTTTGATGGGTTGGTGACAGGTACTCGGGTACTCTGATGGGTTGGTGACAGGTAATCGTCTATTCAGATGGGTTGGTGACAGGCACTCAGGTACTCTGATGGGCTGGTGACAGGTACTTGGGTACTTTGATGGGTTGGTGACAGGTACTCGGGTACTTTGATGAGTTGGTAACAGGTACTCGGGTACTCTGATGGGGTGGTGACAGGTACTTGGGTACTCTGATGGGCTGCAGATAGGTACTCGGTTACTCAGATGGGTTAGTGACAGGTACTCGGTAATCTGATGGGCAGGTGACAGGTACTCGGGTACTCTGATGGGCTGGTGACAGGTACTTAGGTACTGTTATGGGCTGCTGACAGGTACTCGTGTACTCTGATGGGCTGGTAAAGGTACTTAGGTACTGTTATGGGCTGCTGACAGGTACTCGGGTACTCTGCTGGGCTGGTGACAGGTACTCAGGTACTTTGATGGGTTGGTGACAGGTACTCAGGTACTTTGATGGGTTGGTGACAGGTACTCCGGTACTCTGATGGGTTGGTGACAGGTAATCGGGTACTCAGATGGGTTTGTGACAGGCACTCAGGTACTCTGATGGGCTGGTGACAAGTACTTGGGTACTTTGATGGGTTGGTGACAGGTACTCAGGTACTTTGATGGGTTGGTGACAGGTACTCGCGTACTCTGATGGGCTGGTGACAGGTACTTGGGTACTCTGATGGGCTGCAGATAGGTACTCGGTTACTCAGATGCGTTAGTGACAGGCACTTGGGTAATCTGATGGGCTTGTGACAGGTACTCGGGTACTCTGATGGGCTGGTGACAGGTATTTAGGTACTCTTATGGGCTTGTAAAAGGTACTCGGGTACTCTGATGGGCAGGTGGTAGGTACTCGGGTACTCTGATGGGCTGGTGACAGGTACTCAGATGGGCAGGTGACAGGTGCTCGGGTACGCTGATGGGCAGGTGACAGGTACTCGGGTATGCTGATGGGCTGGTGATAGGTACTCGGGTACTCATATGGGCAGGTGACAGGTCCTTTGGTACGCTGATGGTCTGCAGATAGGTACTCGGTTACTCAGATAGGTTAGTAACAGGTACTTGGATAATCTGATGGGCAGGTGACAGGTACTCGGGTACTCTGATGGGTTGGTGACAGGTACTTGGGTACTCTTATGGGCTTGTGAAAGGTACTCGGGTACTCTGATGGGCAGGTGGCAGGTACTCGGGTACTCTGCTGGGCTCGTGACATTTACTCGTGTACTTTGATGGGTTGGTGACAGGTACTCGGGCACTCTGATGGGTTGGAGAAAAGTACTAGGGTACTCTGATGGGTTTTTGACAGGTACTCTGGTACTTTGATGGGTTGATGACAGGTGCTTGGGTACTCTGATGGGCTGGTGACAGGTACTTGGGTACTCTGATGGGCAGGTGACAGGTACTCGGGTGCTTTGATGGGTTGGTGACAGGTGCTTGTGTACTTTGATGGGTTGGTGACAGGTACTCGTGTACTTTGATGGGTTGGTGACAGGTACTTGGGTACTCTGATGGGCTGGTGACAGGTACTCGGGTTCTCTGATGGGTTGGTGACAGGTACTCAGGTACTCAGATGGGCTGGTGACAGGTATTCAGGTACTCTGATGGGTTGGTGACAGGTAATTGGGTACTTTGATGGGCAGGTGACAGGTACTCAGTTAATTTGATGGGGTGGTGACAGGTCCTCTTTATTACTGGGGTGGGCAATCAGTGTGCTTGGTGTGTACACTAAGCGGTAATAAGCTGTTACCGCAATCTCTTTCTCACACACAATTGGTGTGTGAGGAGGAGAACCCGGTAAAAGCTTGTTACCGCGGTTTGTTTACATCATGTGAACGGATGTGATTGGACACAGGCGGTCACATGCTAAGGAGCCAATTTCATTGGCTCTTTACCCTGATCGGGGCTGGGCTTTGTCCGAGGGACATTCCCGATCCCCGATTCAGGGGCGTGCACAAGCGGAGTGTACGTGGATCTCCGTAGTGACCGGCTATGATTGGACACAGCTGGTCACGTGGTAAAGAACCAATTTCATTGTCTCTTTACCCTGATTGGGGAGGGGCTATGTCCCGAGGGACATGCCGGATCCCCAATCGCCCGGCTGCGGGCCCCCGGGGGCTCGCAGTAGCGGTGAGAAGCGGCGGACGTCATATTACTATGGCTCTGTAGGGAAGTGGTTAATATATATATATATATATATATATACAGTATCTCACATTTTTGTAATTATTTTATTATGTCTTTTCATGTGACTACACTGAAGAAATTACACTTTGCTATAATGTAAAGTAGTCAGTGTATAGCTTGTATAACAGCGTAAATTTACTGTCCCCTCAAAATAACTCAACACACAGCCATTAATGTCTAAACCACTGGCAATAAAAGTGAGTACACCCCTAAGTGAAAATGTCCAAATTGGGCCCAATTAACAGGTTCCACTCAGAACAGGCCTCGCCGTGGTTGAACAAAGAAGTTGAGTGCACGTGCTCAGCATCATATCCAGAGGTTGTCTTTGAGAAATAGATGTATGAGTGCTGCCAGCATTGCTGCAGAGGTTGAAGGGGTGGGGGGCCAGCATGTTAGTGCTCACACCATACGCCGCACTGCATCAAATTGGTCTGCATGGCTGTTGTCCCAGAAGATAGCCTCTTCTAAAGATGATGCACAAGAAAGAATGCAAACAGTTTGCTGAAGACAAGCAGAATATGGATATGGCTTACTGGAACCATGTCCTGTGGTCTGATGAGACCAAGATAAGCGTATTTGGTTCAGACATTGTCAAGAGTGTGTGGCGGTAACCAGGTGAGGAGAATAAAGACAAATGTGTCTTGCCTACAGTCAAGCATGGTGATGGGAGTGTCATGGTCTGAGTGCTGCACTGGGGAGCTACAGTTCATTGAGGGTACCATGAATGCCAACATGTACTGTGACATACTGAAGCAGAGCATGATCCCCTCCCTTCAGAGACTGGGCCACAGAGCAGTATTCCAACATGATAACAGCCCCAAACACACCTCCAAGATGACCACTGCCTTGCTAAAGAAGCTGAGGATAAAGGTGATGGACTGGCCAAGCATGTCTCCAGACCTACACCCTATGGAGGATCTGTGGGACATCTTCAAATAGAAGGTAGAGGAGTGCAAGGTCTCTAACATCCACCAGCTCCGTTATGTCTTCATGGAGGAGTGGAAGAGGACTCCAGTGGCAACCTTTGAAGCTCTGGTGAACTCCATGCCCAACAGGGTTAAGGCAGTGCTGGAAAATAATGTTGGCCGCACAAAATATTGACACTTTGGGCCCAATTTGGACATATTCACTTAGGGGTGTACTCACTTTTGTTGCCAGCAGTTTAGACATTACTGGTTGTGTGTTGAGTTATTTTGAGGGTACAACAAAGTTATACTGTTATACAAGCTATACACTCACTAGTTTACATTGCAGCAAAGTGTCATTTCTTCAGTGTTGTCACGTGAAAACATATAATAAAATAGTTACAAAAATGTGAGAGGTGTACTCACTTTTGTGAGATACTGTATATACAGTTGTATGCAAAAGTTTAGGAACCCCTGACAATTTCCATGATTGTCATTTATAAATATTTGGGTGTTTGGATCAGCAATTTCATTTTGAGCTATCAAATAACTGAAGGACACAGTAATATATCAGTGGTGAAATTAGGTTTATTGGATTAACAGAAAATGTGCAATATGCATCAAAACGAAATTAGACAGGTGCATAAATTTGGGCAGCCTTGTCATTTTGTTGATTTGAATACCTGTAACTACTTAGCACTGATTAATTGGAACACACAATTGGTTTGGTGAGCTCATTAAGCCTTGAACTTCATAGACAGGTGCATCCATTTATGAGAAATGGTATTTAAGGTGGCCAATTGCAAGTTGTTGTTCTCTTTGACTCTCCTCTGAAGAGTGGCAACATGGGGGCCTCAAAACAACTCTCAAATGACCTGAAAACAAAGATTATTCTACATCATGGTTTAGGGGAAGGCTGCAAAAAGTTATCGCAGAGATATAAGCTGTCAGTTTCCACTGTAAGGAACATAGTGAGGAAATGGAAGACCACAGGCACAGTTCTTGTTAAGGCCAGAAGTGGCAGGCCACATAAAATATTGGAGAGGCAAAGAATGGTGAGAACAGTCAAAAACAGCCCACAGACCACCTCCAAAGACCTACAACATCAACTTTCTGAAGATGGTGTCACTGTGCATCGTTCAACAATTCAGCGCACTTTGCACAGGGAGAAGCTGTATGGGAGAGTGATGCGAAAGAAGCCTTTTCTGCACACACGCCACGAACCGAGTCACTTGAGGTATTTGAATGCACATTTGGACAAAGACTTAGTTATTTGGTCATAACAAGGGGCGTTATGCATGGCGGCAAAAGAACACAGCATTCCAAGAAAAACACTTGCTACCCACAGTAAAATTTGGTGGAGGTTCCATCATGCTGTGGGGCTGTGTGGCCAGTGCTGGTACAGGAAATCTGGTTAAAGTTGAGGGTCGCATGGATTCCACTTAATATCAGCAGATTCTTGAGAATAATGTTGAGGAATCAGTCACAAAGTTGAAGTTACGCTGGATATTTCAACAAGACAACAACCCAAAACACTGCTCAAAATCTGCTCGGGCATTTATGCAGAGGAACAAGTACAATGTTCTGGAATGGCCATCCCAGTCCCCAGACCTGAATATCATTGAACATCTGTGGGGTGATTTGAAGTTGGCTGTCCATGCTCGGCAACCATCAAGCCTAACTGAACTGGAGATGTTTTGTAAAGAGGAATGGTCCAAAATACATTCATCCAGAATCCAGACACTCATTACAGGCTATAGGAAGCCTCTAGAGGCTGTTATTTCTGCTAAAGGAGGCTCTACTAAATATTGATGTGATTTTTCTGTTGGGGTGCCCAAATTTATGCACCTGTCTAATTTTGTTTTGATGCATATCGCACATTTTCTGTTCCAATAAACCTCATTTCACTACTGAAATATTACTGTGTCCTTCAGTTATTTGATAAATCAAAATGAAATTGCTGATCCAAAACCCAAATATTTATAAATGACAATCATGGAAATTGTCAGGGGTTCCTAAACTTTTGCATACAACTATATATATATATATATATACGGTTGAAGTTTAGTGGGGTGTCTACAAG
>BLSH010162256.1:282653-293067 GCA_018402905.1 Glandirana rugosa | reverse complement strand
AAAATAAATTAAAATAAAAAGCAGCCAGCACAGTCACTGATGAACACAATGTAAACGTCTATGCATAAATGGTGCAGCACTAGTAATTGCAATTTTAAATCAATAAAAAATTGTAAATGTCCATATGGAAAAAAATTCTAATGTTCATATAAATTCTGGAGATCCAGGAAGAAGAAGAAAAAGTAGGGAGGCCTCCACCACCACCGCACACACTGTCTCTTACCTCCTAGGGTGGACCATTATTACAGGGGTCATATGCGCATGATATAAAAAACACTTTTCACTGGCACCTCTCCACACTTCTAATGGATCCACTCCTCTCACCGGACCAGCTCAGAGCAACATATGGAAAAGGAACAAACCACAATCCATAGCACAGCATGTATAAGTCAGAAATTTAATACATTTAAAACATATTGCACTCACATTCATGTAAGAAACGCCTTGGAATTTAGAAGGGGAGCGATCACCGCTCCCTTCACACTGAAAGGTTGTAGCGTCCCGGCTTGCCTGTTCTGCCCGTACGCGTAGCTCCTCCCCTCCTGGTGCGATCTACTGCTGAAAAATGCCCACACCAAAGAAATTTTTTAAGTCGGCGGGAAGGCAGCAGCGCCCTGCACCTGTGGAGCTCTGAGGTCTGATGCAATTGGGTGGCTGCCCTTAAGCTGGCCCCTGGAGGACATCCTGCCTTGTTGGAGTTGGGCCTCCTCCTCACTTTCCTCCTCTCTTCTCTAAGGCACCCAAGTACAGTCCGTGTCCTCATCATCCTCTCCCTCCTCATCACTGGAGCAAACTTGGCAGTATGCTGCAGCTGGGGGAACATGACTGCTAGTTTCTTGTCCTTTTGTGGCACCCCCTGTCTCTAGGCTCATGCTACTCCCTTCCTCAACCTGGGTACCAACATCGGAGCCTTCAAACTGCTGTGCATCCTCCATGAGCATGTAACCGACACTATGGTCGAACAACTCAGGTGACTCCTCCGTGCATGATGGTGGGGCTACAGAAGGAGTGGACAAGGTTTCGATGTTATAGGCCGCTTTGCCAGATGCATTGGAAGGCAAACATGTACGAGCCTGGGTGACAGAGGATGAGGGTGGCTTTGTTATCCACTCCACCAACTCTTCTGCATGTTGTGACTCAATAGCATGTCCAACAGCAGAAAAAAAGGACAATATTGACCCACCTGCAGAGAATGCACCACGTCCGCCACCACCACTTTTCACTGAAGACACAGAGGCTGCTTGCCCTCTTTTAGTGGCCTGGGAGCATCTGCCTCTCCTTTGTGGCCTTCCTGATATGATGGGTATTTTTTTAACACTGCACTACACTGTACTAGATACCGTACACCCCAGAATGCACTGATATATAGAGTACACTCAATACACTGCGTGTATATCTGGATACACTAGACTGTATATATTTTAAGACAACATGTCAAGTAGTGTGCTATATACCGTACACCCCCAAATGCACCGATATATAGAGTACACTCAATACGCTGCGTGTATATCTGGATACACTAGACTGCATATATTTGAAGACACCACGTCAAGTAGTGTGCTATATACCGTACACCCCAGAATGCACTGATATATAGTGAACACGCAATACGCTGCGTGTATATCTGGATACACTAGACTGTATATATTTTAATACACCAGGTCAAGTTTACTATATACCGTACGTACACCCTGAATGCACCGATATATAGTGTACACTCAATATGCTGCGTATATATATATATATATATACACACTAGACTGTATATATTTTAAGACACTGCGTGAACTATATACCGTACACTGCCGAATGCACAGATATATAGTGTACACTCAATATGATATGTGTATATATATATATATATATATACCCGGCTGTATATATTTTAAAACACCACGTCAAGTGTACTATATACCTTATATACACCCCGAATGCACTGATATATAGTGTACACTCAATACGCTGTGTCTGTATATATATGCCAGGCTGTATATCTTTTAATACACCACGTCAGGTGTACTATATACTGTATGTACAAATATATAGTGCACACTAAATACGCTGTATATATATATATACCAGGCTGTATATTTTTTAATATACCACGCCAAGTGTACTATATACCGTATGTACAAATATATAGTGCACACTCAATATGCTGTGTGTATATATATATATATATATATATATATCAGGCTGTATATATTTTAATACACATCGTCAAGTGTACTATATACCGTATGTACAGTGTACACTGATATATAGTGTTCACTGTGCGTATATATATATATATATATATATATATTCTTGCACTGCCTAAACGGACGCTATATATTATATACACTGAGTTAGCTGTGTATAATATAAGGCATTGCATATATATATATATATACACTAGGAAGGTATATATATATATATATATATATATATATATATATTCTTGCACTGCCTGACTATATACAGATAGCCCTATGTATATAGTATATATTTCCCTACACTAACCTGCCTGCACTAACTGACAGATTTAAGGATAGATTTCAGATTTCTCTCTATCTATCTATCTATCTATCTATCTATCTATCTATCTATCTATCTATCTATCTATCTATCTAGTTAGCTATCTTTTTTTCCCTTTTTTTAACACTTAGAAAGCTAGCTAGCTAAACTACCTGTAATCAGGAACCTAAGCTCTCTCTCTAACAACGACCACCGCTGCCAACACACTACATAGAGCCTCTGTACAAGCAGCTTTATATAGAGTGGGGCGTGGATTGTGGCTGCTGTGCAGTGATGCCTGATGCACCCTGCCTTTAGCCAATCAAAGCTCTCACAGCAGGATGCCCGCTGATTGGCAGGTCATGTGCATGCTTTGGCCAATCAGCGGGTGGCATTCTGGCACCATTGGAATGCCTTATGGGGCGCGCAAAGTTCGCGTAAACACCCCATAGTGTTCGGAAAGACCCGAACAAATGAACACCCAATGTTCGAGTCGAACATGAGTTTGACTCGAACCGGGATCTCATCCTGATAGGCGAAACATAGAGTTGAGCGGACACCTGGATGTTCGGGTTCGTCGGGTTCGGCCGAACTTCGCGAAAAAGTTTGAGTTAGGCACCGAACTTGACCCCGAACCCCATTGAAGTCAATGGTGACCCAAACTTTTGGGCACAAAAATGGCTCTAAAAAAGTCCTGGAAAGGGCTAGAGGGCTGCAAAAGGAAGCAAAATGGGGGTAAGAGTAGGACAAGTGCCCTGTAAACAAATGTGGATAGGGAAATAACTTAAAATTACATAAAAAAATGAAAATTGGAGGAGGAGGTCGATGTGGATTAGGAGCCTAGAGGTGTAGGTGGAAGCGGCAGTGGAGGAGAAGGAGGTAGCCAACACTGTTTTTTGTTTGTTTGTTTTTTTTTTCTAATTGGGGTAGCCCCCAAAATATTGAGACATATTTAAAAAAAAGTATACCAGTGGCTGTGTGAGGTCGGTCTAAATGTCTATTCTGCACAAGGTACATACAAGTCTTGTGGGATCCATGCCTGGTTCATTTTAATAAACGTTAGCTTGTCCACGTTGGCTGTGGACAGGCGGCTGCGCTTGTCTGTGATAATGCCCCCCTGCCGTGCTAAACACACGTTCAGACAATACACTGGCTGCAGGGCAGGCCAGAACCTCCAAGGCATAAAGGGCAAGCTCAGGCCATGTGCCCAATTTGGAGACCCAGAAGTTGAATGGGGCAGACCCATCAGTCAGTACGTGTAAGCGTGTGCACACATACTGTTCCACCATGTTGCTGAAATGCTGCCTCCTGCTAAGACGTTGCCTATCAGCTGGTGGTGATGTTTGTTGTGGCGTGCTGCTGACAAAGCTTTTCCACATTTCGGCCATGCTAACCCTGCCTTCTGAGGTGCTGGCGGTGCCACAGCTGCGTTGGCAACCTCTTCCTCCTCCTCCTCTGCCTTCGCCTTGTGCTTCCACTGAGCCCCCGGTGTCATTTGGGAATGCCATCAGCAGCGCGTCTACCAACGTGCGCTTGTAGTCGTGCATCTTCCAATCATGCTCCAGTGAGGGAATTAAGGACGGCACATTGTTCTTGTAATGGGGATCAAGCACACGTTAAAATGTGGGCAACTCGACTGTCGTTGAGCAGGCACTGCAGCATGTAGTCTCTCATGTGTGACAGGCTGCCCAGAGGCAAAGACAAGCTGTCCTCTGTGGGAGGTTTTTCACCTGTATCCCCCCAGCCACGCTCCAGTGATGCCCACGAGCTGTGTTGGGTGCCACCCTGCTGTGAACACGGTTCCTCCTCCTCCTGATCATTATCCTTGTCCTCCTCATCCTCCAGAACTGTGCCCTGGCTTGAAATTTTGGACCTGGCCTATGCGGTACAGGACCCACCCTCTGAGCCACTTGTGAATGACTGGACTGATAACCATGGAAATGACCCCTCTTCCTCCTCCTCCTGTGCCACATCCTCTTCCATCATCGCCCGAAGTGTTTTTTCAAGGAGACATAGAAGTGGGATAGTAACGCTGACAACAGCGTCATCAGCACTTGCCACGTTGGTGGAGTACTCGAAACACTGCAATATGGTACACAGGTCTCGCATGGAGGCCCACTCGTTGGTGGTGAAGTGGTGCTGTTCCACAGAGCGACTGACCCATTCGTGCTGCAGCTGAAACTCCACTATTGCCTGCTGCTGCTTGCACAGTCTCTCCAGCATGTGCAAGGTGGAGTTCCACCTTGTGGACACATAGCACAGGAGGCGGTGAGCGGGAAGGCCAACGTTCCACTGCAGCGCAGACAGGCGAGCAGCAGCAGGGTGAGAACGCCGAAAGCGTGCACAGACGGCCTGCACTTTCTGCAGCAGCTCTGACATATCCGGGTAGTTTTTTAGAAATTTCTGCACCACCAAATTCAGCACATGTGCCAGGCAAGGGATGTGCGTCAAACCGGCTAGGCCCACAGCTGCTATGAGATTTCGTCCATTATCGCACACCACCAGGCCGGGCTTGAGGCTCAGCGGCAACAACCACTCATTGGTCTGTTGTTCAATGCCAGTCCACAGCTGCTGCGCAGTGTGGGGTTTATCCCCCAAGCATCTCATTTTTAAAACAGCCTGTTGTCGTTTCCCCCTGGATGTGCTGAAGTTGGTGGTGAAGGTGTTACGCTGACCGGATGAGGAGGTGGTAGAGGAGGAGGAGGAAGCGGAGTAGGAGGAGGAGGCAACAGGAGGCAAAGAGATATTCCCTGCAATCCTCGGTGGCGGAAGTACATGCGCCAAACTGCTAGCCGCCTCAGGCCCACCCGCCATTATATTTGCCCGTGTGCAGTTAGCGAGATATAGCGTCCCTGCCCCTGCTTACTGGTCCACGTATCAGTGGTTATGTGGACCTTGCCACAGATAGCATTGCACAGTGCACACTTGATCTTGTCCCCAACTTGTTTGTGCAGGGAAGGGATGGCTCGCCTGGGAAAGTAGTGGCGCCTGGGAACCACGTACTGTGGGACAGCCACCGCCATCAGGTTTTTAAAACTGTCCGTGTCCACCAGACGGAATGACAGCATTTCAAAGGCCAGGAATTTTGAAATGCTGGCATTCTCTCCAGTGTTTGGAAGACGGACAGCTGTAAGCTTCCATGGGACCATGTGGAAATGCTTGGGGACGGTGGAAGACATGGTGGCGTTGCTGTCACATCGTCTGTCTGCTGGGTGGCAGATGACACTGGCACTGTAGAGGCAGCAGCAGAAGAGGAAGCAGGAGTAGGCCAAGACCTTTCTTGGATTTTGAGGTGCTTATTCCAATGCAGCTCGTGCTTTGCATGTAGATGCCTGGTCATGCAGGTTGTGCTCAGGTTTAGAACATTTATGCCTCTTGCTTCAGGCTCTGATTGCACAGCGTGCAAACCACTCGTGTCTTGTCGTCAGCACATTGTCTGAAGAACTGCCATGCTGGGGAACTCCTTTGAGCTGCCTTTGGTGTGCTAGGTCCCTGGGTGCGGTGGGTAGTAGCAGGCATACTGTCTAGAGGACAGTCGCTCCGCTTTTGCAACCTGCTTCCTCTTTTGCTGTGTTGGTGCCTCTGTGCGACCACCACCTCTTCCTCCAAACTGCACACGTCACTCGCATTACCTTCATTCCATGTGGGGTCTAGGACCTCATCATCCTCAACATCATCTTCCACCCACCCTTCACCACTGCCCTCCTTGTCAGTCTGCACATTGTGGAAAGCCGCAGCAGATGGCACCTGTGTTTCGTCATACTCAGAGACATGCTGCGGTGGTGTTTCCATGTCCTCATCCTGAAACAGAAGTGGTTGGGCATCGGTGCACTCAATGTCTTCCACTTCTGGGCCAGGGCTATGTGGATGGCCCACGGAAAGCACACCAGCAGAGTCATCAAAAAGCAGAAGAGACTGCTGCATGACTTGGGGCACAGACTGCTTGGTTGATTTACAAGGGGCTGACGTGAAAGACAGATGGCCATGGGGTTCAGGTGCTAACTCTGAGCTTTCATCAAGGGACCGGATGGGAGACAATGTGAAGAAACTGGAGGCATTGTCAGCCACCCAATCTACTATCGCAAGTACTTGTTCTGGCCTCACCATTCGTTGAGTGGCTTTCGGGCCTACCATATAAATTTGAAGGTTCTGATGGCTACTCGCACCTGAGGAAGGTGGTTTACTTGTGCGTGTAGCTGGCACAAGTCGACCCCGTCCTCTCCTTGCAACAGGAACTTCACCAACACCACCAACACTAGCAGCACCACCAGCAGATTAGAATGATAATCTGTCCCTCACAGCACCGACAGGAACCTCTCTCTACTCCAGTATGAGATGATTTTAGAACGATAATCTGTCCCTCTCAGCACCAACAGGAACCTGTCCCTACTGCAGTATGAGATGATTTTAGTACGATAATCTGTCCCTCACAGCACCGACAGGAACCTCTCCCTACACCAGTATGAGATGATTATAGAACGCTAATCTGTCCCTCACAGCACCGACAGGAACCGGTCCCTACTGCAGTATGAGATTATTTTAGAATGATAATCTGTCCCTCACAGCACCGACAGGAACCTGTCCCTACTGCAGTATGAGATAATTTTAGAACGATAATCTGTCCCTCACAGCACCGACAGGAACCTGTCCCTACTGCAGTATGAGATGATTTTAGAACGATAATCTGTCCCTCACAGCACCGACAGGAACCTGTCCCTAATGCAGTATGAGATGATATTAGAACGCTAATCTTTCCCTCACAGCACCGCCAGGAACCTTTCTCTAATGCAGGATGAGATGATATTAGAACGCTAATATTTCCCTCACAGCACCAGGAACCTGTCTCTCCCTTACAGCAGTGCCATGAACCTCTACCTACTCCAGTATGAGACGATGTGACAAGTGGCACTAAGAGGCTGGGTCACATGATGCACTGGCCAATCACAAACATGACATTAGTAGGCATGGCTGTGATGGCTTCTAAGGGCAAACAAGTGAAACGCTTGTTGATTGGCTGCCCTGCAGCTATTCAACAGGCGCCAAAAAATAGCCGAATATCGAAACCCAATACTGGACTTTTTTTGAAATGTCCGGGATCGGATTCGGGGCATGGACACCCTAAAGTCCAGTACGGACCCGAACTTTACAGTCCGGGTTCGCTCAACTCTAGCTAGACACACTTGTCTTTGTGCTCCTTACCTGGTTGCTGCCACACACGCTTGACACCATCTGAACCAAATAAGTTTATCTTGGTCTCATCAGACCACAGGACATGGTTCCAGTAATCCATGTCCTTAGTCTGCTTGTCTTCAGCAAACTGTTTCTTTCTTTTGCATCATCTTTAGAAGAGGCTTCCTTCTGGGATGACAACCATGCATACCACCTTGATGCAGTGTGCTGCATATGATCTGATCACTGACAGGCTGATTTCCCACCCATTCAACCTCTGCAGCAATGCTGGCAGCACTCATACCCACTCATCCCAAAGACAACCTCTGGATATGACACTGAGCATGTGCGCTCAACTTCTTTGGTCGACCATGGTGAGGCCTGTTTTGAGTGGAACCTGTCCTGTTCAACCACTGTATGGTCTTTGCCCCATGCTGCAGCTCAGTTTCAGGGTCTTGGCAATCTTCTTATAGCCTAGGTCATCTTTAAGTAGAGCAACAATTCTTTTTTCAGAACTTCAGAGAGTTCTTTGCCATGGGGTGCCATGTTGAACTTCCAGTGACAAGTATGAGAGAGTGAGAGGGATAACACCAAATTTAACACACCTTCACCCCATTCACACCTGAGACCTTGTAACACTAACAAGTTACCTGACACCGGGGAGGGAAAATGGCTAACTGGGCCCAATTTTGACATTTTTACTTATGGATGTACTCAGTTTTGTTTGCTGACGGTTTATACATTAATGGCTGTGTGTTGAGTTATTTTGAGGGGGCAGCAAATTTACACTGTTATACAAACTGTACTTTCACTACTTTACATTGTAGCAAAGTATCATTTCTTTAGTGTTGTCACATGAAAAGATATAATAAAATATTTGCAAAAATGTGAGGGGTGTACTCATTTTTGTGAGATACTGTATATACTCTGCATTCAGTGTAGACTATATAGACAGTGCATTCGGTGGTGTACAGTATTTAATACACCTCAGGCAGTGTATTAATATATATATATATACACAGTCTAGTATATATATATATATATATATATATATATATATATACACAATGTGTTCAGTGTAGACTATATATACAGTGCATTTGGTGGTGTACAGTGAATAATAAACTTCAGGCAGTGTATTAATGTATATATAGAGTCTAGTATAGATATATATATACTCTGCATCCAGTGTAGACTATATTGACAGTGCTATCGGCGGCATACAGTATATAACATACTATAGGCGGTGTATTAATATATATTTAGTGTAATATATATATATATATATATATATATATATATACACTCTGCATTCAATGTAGACTATATATATAGTGCATTCGGCGGTATATAATACACTACAGGCGGTTTATTAATATATATATATATATATATATATATATATATATATACAGTCTAGTATATATTATTATTATTATAATACAGGATTTATATAGAGCCAACAGTTTACGTAACGCTGTACAATAAATAAGGGACACAGTACAATTACAATACAGTTCAATACAGAAGGAATAGGAGATGCTTACAATCTAAAGGGAGGGGGAGATGGTACAAAAGGTAATGGCTGCAGGGGATGATCTGATAGAGGTGACTCAAGTACAGTTGTTAGGTGGGGTAATAAGTGAGTTTTCAAGGATCGCCTAAAGGCAGACAGGGTAGGGTCTGACCGGACATTCTGGGGCAGGGAGTTCCAGAGGATGCGAGAGGCTCTGGAGAAGTCCTGTAGGTGAGCATTGGAGGAGGTAACAAGGGAGCTAGAGAGCAGGAGGTCCTGGGAGGAGTGGAGAGAATGATTTGGGTGATATCTGCAGATGAGATTGTGGATGTAGCTGGGGGCCATATTGTGGATGGCCTTGTATGTTGTGGTTAGTATTTTGAATTTTATACGGTGGGGTAAGGGAAGCCAATGAAGCAATTGGTAGAGCGGGGCAGAAGTCACAGATTGATTAGTAAGGTGAATTAGTCTGGCAGCAGCATTCATGATAGACTGAAGGGGGGATAGCCTGTGTAAAGGTAGGCCAGTGAGGAGGGAGTTGCAGTAGTCAAGGCGGGAAATAACCAAGGAGTAAATAAATCAGTTTCAGGGGAATGTAGGGGATCGAGAAGGTTGTTGTCAGTGAGGTAGCAACTCATACGGTTGTGGACAAGACGTTCAAGGAGCTTGGGGGCAAACAGGAGCAGGGAAATAGGTCTTAAGTAGAGTTGAGCGAACTTCTAGAAGTCCGGGTTCTGCTGGTTCGGCCGAACTTCGGGGCAAAGTCCGGGTTCGGGTCCGGACAGAACCCGAACTTTGTCCCAGACCCCGAACCCCATTGAAATCAATGGAGACCCGGACTTTTAGGTACAAAAAATGTTATAAAATAGTCCTGGAAGGTCCTAGAGGTCTGCAAAAGGAAGGAAATGTGGGTAAGGGTGGGACAAGTGACCTACAAAGAAATGGGGACAGGGAAATAACTTTAAATATTTTTAAAAAAATAAAAACATAAAAAATGCAAAAATGGAGATCATCTTTAAAATGGGTCTGAAAAGTATTAATTAACATTAGAGGCCATAGAACTGTTCAAAAATCATCTTCAAACTGTGTCAATAAAGTATAAATAAGCCGGGAGTACCCATATCACTGTTCTGCAAAATGTGTGTATCACTTTAAATGAAACCGGGAATCAGTGCACATAACTAAAGTTACCCCAAGCCCCAGACCCTGTTTCAAGCCCAAGACAGGCCTGGG
>BLSH010162256.1:256522-278627 GCA_018402905.1 Glandirana rugosa | reverse complement strand
TTTTGCAGAACAGTGATATGGGTACTCCGGGCTTATTTATACTTTTTGGACACAGTTTGAAGATGATTTTAGAACAGTTCTATGGCCTCTAATGTTAATTAATACTTTTCAGACCCATTTTGAAGATGATCTCCATTTTTGCATTTTTTAAGTTTTTATTTTTTTAAAAATATTTAAAGTTATTTCCCTGTCCCCATTTCTTTGTAGGGCACTTGTCCCACCCTTACCCACATTTTCCTTCCTTTTGCAGACCTCTAGGACCTTCCTGGGCTTTTTTACAGCATTTTTAAGATTTTTCATTAAAATTACCAGAACCCCGGACCCGAACCCGGACTTTTTTTGAAAAGTCCAGGTCCGGGTCCCGGACACCCCAAAGTTCGGTACGGACCCGAACTTTACAGTCCGGGTTCGCTCAACTCTAGTCTTAAGTTATTCAAGAAGTTGGGGTCCAGTGAGGGTTTTTTAAGTATGGGGTAACCAGTGCATGTTTGAGTGGAGAGGGAAAGGTGCCAGAAGAGAGGGAGAGGTTGAAGATGTGGGTTAGAGAGCTTAGGGTAGAGAAAGAGGGTGGTCTTAGTAGTTGCAAAGGGATAGGTGTTGCGGTGGGCTGTGGAAAGGAGTTTGGCAACTTCCTCAGAGCTGGGAGGATTGAAGGATGAAAGTGTTGAGTGGGGTTTTGGACTTGGTATGTTGGTTGGTGGAGGAAGCTGGATGCAGGATATCTCATCATAAATTGTGTCAATTTTGTTTTTGAAGTGATTGGCAATCTCCTGGGAAGTGAGCAAGTTGGTGGGTGGAGGCAGAGGGGGTGGAGTAAGGAATTAAGGGTAGAAAAGTGTTGACGAGGCTTGGATGAGAGGGATTTGATGAGAGTGGTGTAGTGGATTTGTTTAGCGGAGTGGAGGCAGGAATTGTATTTCAGAAGGGCAGATTTGTAGAGGGTTAATTCTTTTAGGGATTTTGTTTTACGCCATACTCGCTCAAGAGCAGGGCTGCAATATATATATATATATATATATATATATATATATACAGTATATGCAGTGCATTCAGTGTAGATTATATATACAGTGCATTTGGTGATGTACAGTATATAATACATTTCAGGTGGTGTATTAATATATACAGTTGTGCTCATAAGTTTACATACCCTGGCAGAATTTATGATTGCTTGTTCATTTTTCAGAGAATATGAATGAGAACACAAAAGCATTTCTTTCACTCATGGTTAGTATTTGGCTGAAGCCATTTATTATCAGTCAACTGTGTTTACTCTTTTTAAATCATAATGACCACAGAAACTACCCAAATTACACTGATCAAACGTTTACATACCCTGGTGATTTTGGCCTGATAGCATGCACACAAGTTGACACAAAGGGGTTTGAATGGCTATTAAAGGTAACCATCCTCATCTGTGATCTGTTTGCTTGTAATTAGTGTGTGTGTATAAAAGGTCAATGAGTTTCTGGACTCCTGACTTGTCAAAGGATCTGCGGGAAAAGGTAGTTGAACTGTATAAAACAGGAGAGGGATATAAAAAGATATCCAAGAAATTGAGAATGCCAATCAGCAGTGTTCAAACTCTAATCAAGAAGTGGAAAATGAGGGGTTCTGTTGAAACCAAACCATGGTCAGGTAGACCAACTAAAATTTCAGCCACAATTGCCAGGAAAATTGTTTGGGATGCAAAGAAAAAAACACAAATAACTTCAGGACTCTCTGAAAACATGTGGTGTGGCTGTTTCAAAATGCACAACAAGGAGGCTCTTGAAGAAACATGGGCTGCATGGTCGAGTTGCCAGAAGAAAGCCGTTACTACGCAAATGCCACAAAGTATGCAGCTTACAATACACCAAACAGCACACAGACAAACCTCAAATCTTCTGGCACAAAGTAATTTGGAGTGATGAGACCAAAATTGAGCTTTTTGGCCACAACCATAAATCCTACATTTGGAGAGGAGTCAACAAGGCCTGTGAAACACGGAGGTGGATCACTGATGTTTTGGGGGTGTGTGAGCTACAAAGGCACAGGAAATTTGGTCAAAATTGATGGCAAGATGAATGGTTCTGGAGTGGTCATCTCAGTCTCCTGACCTCAATATCATTGAGCCACTCTGGGGAGATCTCAAAAGTGCAGTTCATGCAAGACAGCCCAAGATTTCCAGGGACTGGAGGCTTTTGCCAAGAGGAATGGGCAGCTTTAGCATCTGAGAAGATAAAGAGCATCATTCACAAATACCACAAAAGCTGCCATTGATGTTAAAGGGGACAATACATGGAATTGAGAACTGGGGTATGTAAACTGTTAATCAAGATCATTTGGGTAGTTTCTGTTGCCATTATGATTTAAAAAGCATAAACACAGTTGATTGATAATAAATTACTTCAGCCAAACACTGACCATGAGTGAAAGAAATGTTTTTGTGCTATCATTCATATTCTCAGAAAAATGGCCAAGAAATCATAAATTCTGCCAGGGTATGTAAACTTATGAGCACAACTGTATATACAGTCTAATATATATATATATATATATATCATTCAGTGTATGAAATAGTGCATTCAGTGATGTACAGTATATAATACACTTCAGGTGCTGTACTGTATATATATGCTCACAGGCCACTAAAAGAGGGCAAGCAGCCTCTGTGTCTACAGAGAAAAGTGATGAGGTGAACATGGTGCATCCTCTATAGGCGGGTCACTCTTGTCCTTTTTTTCTGCTGCTTGCCATGTTATTGAGCCACAAGAAGAGTTGGTGGAGTGGATAACTAAGCTGCCCCCAGGGACCTTACCTTTCCTTCACAGCACACTGACTAACTCTGCTGGCAGCTGGGAAGGATGCAGGACAAGGTTCAGTGTTGGAGCTGGTTACTCCACCACGCCTCCAAAAATCTGGTGATGATTCCTGCACATCTGCCTGCTCCACCTCCTCCTCTTCTTCTACCTCTGTGGCCTCTTCTGCAGAATTGTGCTCTGAACCAGCAGTGCTCCCTAAGCATTCAAGGGGCTATGCAAGCAGTCAGGCTAAAAGATGCCATGCAGTGCTTCAGTTAGTCTGTCTAGGGGACAGGAGCCACACTGGGCCAGAGATTCTGTTAGCTTTGCAGGAGCAGGCTCAGAGGTGGTTGACACCATGGCAGCTTGAGCCAGAAATGGTTGTATGCGACATTGGCACCAACCTTCTCTCTGCCCTCGAACAGAGACACTTGACACATGTCCCATGCTTGGCACACGTCCTGAATTTGGTGGTGCAGCGTTTCTTGACCACGTACCCAGGCTTACCAGATATTCTGAGGCAGGCCAGAAAACCCTGTGGTCATTTCCAGCGATTATCCAATGCCAGTGCTCAGTTGGCTGACATTCAACGGGAATTTAACCTGCCCACCAACTGCCTCATTTGTGACATGCCCACCAGGTGGAACTGTCACTGGTAGTAATGCTGCAGTGGCTGCACACACAGCAAAGGGCCATCAATGAGTGCTTGTGTGAGTATGGCACCAGGACAGGCTCAGGGGAGCTTGGCTTATTTTCCCCACACGAGTGGCTACTGATGAAGGATGCATGCACTGTCTTGTCAGCATTTGAGGAGGCCACAAGGATGGTAAGCAGCAACAATGCATGCATCAGTGGCACTGTCTCTCTAGTCTTCCTGCTGGAGCACATGCTTCGTGGAATCACGAAGGAAGAGGTGGACTTCCTTTCCTCTCAAAGCCCCCTTTATGCAAATAACATTCCTGTGGGGCTGCCAAACACACAGGAAGAAGAGGATTGTGTCATCATGGATGTAGAGCATAACACGCAGCAGAGATGGTTTTCAGTCCCCAGAAACCCAAAGAGTTGTACACGGCTGGAAGTAGGTATTTCCTGACAATGTCATTCTCAGTGACCCAGAGGATCAGAATCTCATGCCTCTGCAAACTTACGCTGCATGGGCTCCCTAATTCTGCAAAGCCTGTGAAAGGACCCTATGATTTGTGGTATCAAGGAGAGTGATCATTACTGGCTGGCAACCTTCTTGATCTGCGTTACAATGGTAAAGTGGCAGAACTCATCTTGCCTTTGCAGAGGAAGCAGAGGATAAATCATCTTCAGGAGGCCTTGAAGAAAAGTTTGTGTAATGCCTTTCCAGACCCTGGGAGGTTACAATTTCCTGGTGCTGGACGTGTTTCTGAGGCTTGGTTCGGTCAGATGAAGAGTGTTGGAGAAATTGGCCGGCTGACCGATGCCTTTAAATATATGGTGCAGGAATATCTAGGGGCAAAAGCAGACTTGGAGACCTTACAAACAGAGCATACACTGAGTGACTGGGTCTTGAGGATGGACCACTGGCCAGAACTTGTTCAATATGCAACCGAGCTACTGGCCTGTTCTGCATCCAGCGTGCTTTCTAAACGGACATTCAGTGCTGCTGGAGGGTTTGTAATGGATGAAAGAGTGTGCCTGTCCACAGACTCCATTAATAGGCTCACATTTATAAAAATGAATCAGTCCTGGATCAGCAGCTATCAAGTCCCCGATGCTGATGTAACTGATTGAATTTGCTAGGGATCTTGGATCCCTTGAAGACTGCCTATGCTGCCTAAGTGCCTATCCTATTCCTGAATCTTGATGATGCTAGCTTCCAACAATATTTTTGGTTTAGGACACCACCAACACACACGGCCCAATTTTTCTGCATCTGTTTAACAGGGGCATGTAATTAAAATGTTTAAAAGCATTTTTAACAGCAGGGCCCATTTCTGCACCCAACAAGAGTAACTGTGAGGGGTTAGAGTGTCTGGCACCACCAACACCGTAGGCCCAATTTTTCGGCACCTGTTTGACTGGGGCCTGTAATTTAAATTCTTAAAATATTTTTTAACAGCAGGGCCCAATCCTGCACCCAGCAAAAGTAACTGTGAAGGGTGTTACAGTGTCCCGGCACCAGCAACACCCAAGGCACAATTTTTCTGTTTAACACAGCACTGGCGCGCAGTCATGTAGGAACAGAAAGGGGCCATTACCAAACTGTTTCCACAAAGTTGGGCGCACAAAATTGTCCAAAATGTCTTGGTATGCTGACACCTTAAGACTTCCCTTCACTGAAACTAAGGGGCCAAGCCCAACCCCTGAAAAGAAACCCCACACCATAATCCCCCATCCACCAAATGATTTGGACAAGTGCACAAAGCAAGGTTCATAAAGACATAGATACGTTTGGGGTGGAGGAACTTGACTGGCCTGCACAGAGTGTTGACCTGAACCCAATAGAACACCTTTGGGATGAATTAAAGCGGAGCCAGGCCTTCTTGCCCAACATCAGTGCCTGATCTCACAGATGCACATCTGGAAGAATGGTCAGACCTTCCCATGGACACCCTCCTAAACCTTGTGGACAGCCTTCCCAGAAGAGCTGAAGCTGTTATAGCTGCAAAGGGTGGGCCAACTCAATATTGAACCCTACAGACTAAGACTGGTATACCATTAAAGTTCATGTGTGGACCGGAAGCTGACTTTAATGGAAGCCTAGTGTCTCAGCTCCCGCTCAGCCTGCGACTAATAGGAGCCTTTGGGGACCTAAACCTGCTGCTACAGGAGCAAATCTAAAAGAGCTAGATCCGCCCTGGGAATGTCTCAGCCACCGCCAGGCTCTACCACCAGCCTCCTAGCCTACTTTTCACTGGCTGACATGCCGCTGGGCAGCCTGGACAAAATGGCAGCAAGTGCTCCGGCGACACGATCCTGCGCCCTCCCTACGACGAGCTGGACCGGGCTACCACAGGATCTCCCCTGCTGGTTCCAGGGGAGGGATGCCTACACCTGCATGGAGGAGTGGTGAGTCTGTCTTCCATTCCACCTCCCCTGAGCTGGCGAGCAGGCCACACCTCCTTTCCAGGCCTCAATGGTGCTCTCATACACCCAATGCATAGATAATTTTCCACGCCTGCTGCGGATGTACGCTCACAATCTCCCTTGGACCGCTCCACGGACTCCCCTCTCCCTCTGAACCCACGTCTTGGGGTCTCCCCTGGACTGGCTCCTAATCCCCAATGGCCTGAGGCCCTCTCACAGGCCTCTGTCTCTGCCGCAGCCTCTCCTAAGACACAAAGGCTGCCTAGATCTCAGGACACCAGCTACTCCAGGGGCACAGCGGGGACTCCTCGGACATATGTCCAAACTGCCAGATCGCCAGCAATGCCCTAACTGAATAAGGGGCTTCATTCACATGCCTTCTCCTCTGCGTGCGCTCAGGCCTGGTATGAGCCGTGGGATCCCTCCACATCACAACTCCAATCCAAACTCCAGGAGGTCCTGCAACTGTGCCCCCCTCCCTGTGGTCACAACCACAGCAGTTGGCTACCCCTCCTCTGCAACAGCTACCCTCATCGTGGCACTCATGCTTCCAATTTCTTCCTACTAAAGATGACTTTAAACAATTGCTGGAAGATGTTAAATCTACCTGCCGCAAGGAAATTCAAGCTATTCACTGAGATCTTAAACACCTTGCAGACAGAGTGGAGATAGTGGAGGAAGAAATTCAAGAAACTAAGCTTGCAGTCCATCGCACTCAAACCCAAGCTTCTGAACACTGACTCCTTCTAAGAGACATGCAGAGCCATGTTGAGGAATTAGACAACAGGGGATGCCGGAACAACATTCGAGTGAGAGGTATCCCGGAACCCGAGGGAGCTGAAGACCTGCAGACTACCCTACAGACTCTGTTTAATTATCTACATGGGCAACTCCCCTCCAAGCATATTGAGATGGACAGAGCCCACCGAGCCCTACGTCCTAAGGGTTCCATATCCAAACCTCATGACGTCATCTGCAGGGTTCACTCCTATCCCCTAAAAGAGGACATCATGAAGAAAGCTAGATCTCTTCGAAGGGTGGTCTTCGAGGACACCCAAGTCCAGCTGTTTCCAGACCTCTCATGGATCATGCTCCAAAAATGCATACTTCTCTAACCCCTACTGCGTTCCCTGCAAGATGCTGACATCACCTATGGCTGGGGCTTCCCCTTCAGCCTTACTGCGACTCATCAAGGAAAGACTGCAGTTCTCCGCTACCCAGAAGATATTACCACTGTTTGCAACATTTTGGAGATACCTGTCCCCAACTTTTGGACTGGGACCTCATATCTACCCCCACCGCCACCTACACTGTGGCGCAGAGTTTCTCCAACCGAACGCACTAGGGGTCCTGATAATCTTCGCAAGTTCACCAGGCAAAGAAATGGATGAGTATCTTGGGTATTAATTACCCATTGCCTGTTTTTGTTTTCCCTTTTGCCTCCTGAATATTTCCTTGTTGAGGTTTTGTTTTTTCATAAATAAATTATACCATGGCCCCATATGTCCCCATCTGGCTCCTTGGCTTACTGCTTTTTTACCCTTTTGCCTACAATATCCTGACTATGAATGATTCTTCCCCTCCCTTCCCTTCCACAATCCTTCACCCACAGTTGATCCAGAGGAAGGCAAAAAAACCCCAGCAAAGCATGATCCAATTTGCTATAGCGGTGGAAAAAAATCCTTCCTGATCCCTCGAGAGGCAATCGGATTCACCCTGGATTAACTTTACCTAAAAATGTTAGTACCCAGTTATATTGTTTACATTAAGGAAAGAATCCAGGACTTTTTTAAAGCAATCTACCGTGCTGGCCAAAACAACCTCTGGAGGGAGTCTATTCCACATTTTCACAGCTCTAACTGTGAAGAAACCTTTCCGTATTTGGAGATGAAATCTTTTTTCCTCTAGACGTAAAGAGTGCCCCCTTGTCCTTTGTGATGACCTTAAAGTAAATAACTCATCACCAAGTTCACTATATGGATCACTTATGTATTTGTACATGTTGATCATATCCCCCCTTAATCTCCTCTTCTCAATAGAGAATAAATTCAGTTCCTCTAATCTTTCCTCATAGCTGAGGTCCTCCATGCCTCTTATTAGTTTGGTTGCCCTTCTCTGCACTTTCTCCAGTTCCCCGAAATCCTTTTTGAGAACTGGTGCCCAAAACTGAACTGCATATTCCAGATGAGGTCTTACTAATGATCTGTACAGTGGCAAAATGATTGCAACAAGAAAATTCGGAACGGCCGCATTCTTCATCAAAATATGTGCAATTTGTTTATTTGATTTAAAGCATATGAAGGTGTACAATCCACAGGGGGAAGGGGGACACGGTTGTCGCCTTTCACACTACGAGAGAGTGCTTTGTCAAAACCACACCTCATCTAACTGAACAATTCATTATTGGGATCAGCTGGTCTCACATCTCACCTTGAGCTGCCATCTCTCTCCAGGGGCAAACTGGTGTCTCTAACTCTGGAGAATACAATAAAGGATTTTGCTTGCTTTGGAAACCGGAGCTTGGCATTGCATGCCATTATTAAGCTTATGATCTACCAAAACCCAAATCCTTTTCCACTATGGATTCCCCCAGTTTTACTCCCCCTAGTATGTAGGATGCATGCATATTCTTAGCCCCCAAATTCATAACTCTACATTTATCAATATTAACCACTTGCTGACCGTGTAATGTAATTACACGGCGCAAGGTGGATCCATTATTCTGGGAGGGCGTATTATAACGTCCTCCCAGAATCGCGCTCCCGCGCGTCCCTTGGGGCACGCACATGGAGCGTCCGTGAGAGCCGGCGCATCACGGTAAATGGCCGATCACTCCTTCAAATGACGGAGCGATCCAATGTAAACAAGCCGGCGGATATCCGGCTTGTCTCTCCCCTCTCCGCACTGATCGGTGCAGTGTGACAGGAGAGGGGGAGAGAGGAGATGCAACGGTGCTGTGGGCTGGGTCTGAAGTGCCCACATCACCGCTATGTGCCAGGCAGTGACCCCTCATCCACCCATCCAGCTTCACCCATGCAGCCTCATCCATGCTCACACATCCGTGCTCACCCATCCATGCCCACCCATCCGTCACCCATTCATCCATGCTCACCCCTCCGTCACCCATGCATCCGTGCTCACCCATCCGTGCCCACCCATCTGTGCTCACCCATCCATGCTCACCCATCTGTCACCCATGCATCCATGCTCACCCATCTGTCACCCATGCATCCGTGCTCACCCATCTGTCACCCATGCATCCGTGCTCACCCATCCATCCATGCTCACCCATCCGTGCCCACCCATCTGCCACCCATGCGTCCATGCTCACCCATCTGTGCTCACTCATCCGTCACCCATGCATCCGTGCCTACCCATCCATGCTCACCCATCCGTAACCCATGCATCCGTGCTCACTCATCCATCACCCATGCTCACCCATCCATGCTCACTCATCTGTCACCCATGCATCCGTGCTCACCCATCCGTGCTCACTCATCCGTCACCCATGCATCCGTGCTCACTCATCTGTCACCCATGCATCTGTGCTCACCAATCCAATCATGCTCACCCATGCAGCCTCATCCATGCTCACCCATCCAGCCTCATCTGTGTTCACCAATGCATCTGTGCTCCGCCATCCATCTGTGCTCACACATGCATCTGTGCACCGCCATCCATCTGTGCTCACCCATGCATCTGTGCTCACCCATCCATCCGTGCTCACCCATGCATTCATGCTCACCCATACATCAATGCTCAGCCATGCATCCATGCTCTGCCATCCATCTGTGCTCACCCATGCATGCATGCTCACCCATGTATCCGTGCTCCGCCATCCATCTGTGCTCACCCATGCATCCGTGTTTTCCCATCCAGCCATGCTCACCCATACATCCGTGCTCACCAATGCAGTCATGCTCACCCATGCAGCCTCATCCATGCTCACCAATCCAGTCGTGCTTACCCATCCAGCCTCATCCATGTTCACCCATGCATCCGTGTTCACCCATGCATCTATGCTCCGCCATCCATCTGTGCTCCCCCATCCATCCTTGCTCAGCCATGCATCCATGCTCCACCATCCATCTGTACTCACCCATGCATGTGTGCTCACCCATGCATGCATGCTCATCAATGCATCCATGCTCACCCATGCATCAGTGCTCAGCCATCCATCCATGCTCAGTCATCCCCATCTACGGCTTATCCACCCCCATTCCTGCTAATTTATGCCTCATTCATGCTCATCCATACCACATCAGTTCTCATCCATGACACATCTATGCCACTACAGTACCCATCCGTGCCACTACAGCACCCATCAGTGCCACTACAGCACCCATCAGTGCCACCACAGTACCTCACAATAATGTAATAGGTAGTCAAATTAGATTTGAAATGTATGCCCCTAGAATGCCTGATGGTGCACCCTGCATGTTGGGCCTCTGTATGTGGCCAGGCTGTGTAAAAGTGTCATACATGGGGTATCGCCATACTTGGGATGAGTAACAGAATATATTTTAGGGTGAAATTTTTGCTAGGTGCATGCTGCATGTTAGAAATATTGTATAAATGGACAACCTTGTGTAAAAAAAATGCATTTTCATTTTCTTTCCACATTTTCCAAAAACTTGTGGAAAAAATGAACCTTTCAAAAGACTCATTATGCCTCCTAGACTATACGTTGGGGTGTTTACTTTCCAAAATGGGGTAATTTTTTGGGCATTTCCATTGCCCTGGTGCTCCAGGACCTTCAAAAGTGCAAGAGGTAGTCAGGAAATTATATGTGTAATTTATGTCCTTAGAACGCCTGATGTTGCTCCCTGCATGTTAGACCTCTGTATGTGGCCAGGCTGTGTAAAAGTCTCACACATGTGGTATCCCCATACTCAGGAGGAGTAGCAGAATGTGTTTTGGGATGTAATTTGTGGTATGCATATGCCGGGTGTGAGAAATAATCTGTTAATATGACAATTTTGTGAAAAAAAACAGAAAAAAAAATCTTCATTTTGCAAAGAATTGTGGGAAAAATTACAACTTCAAAAAACTTGCCATGCCTCTTACTAAATACGTTGGACTGTCTACTTTCCAAAAAGGGGTCATTTGGGGCTATTTGTACTTTTCTGTCTTGTTAGGGCCTCAAAAAATGAGATAGGCCGTCAGTGCATCAGGTGTGATCAATTTTCAGTGATTGGCACCATAGATTGTAGACTCTATTACTTTCACAAAGACCAAATAACATCCACTAATTTGGGTTATTTCTACCAAAGATATATAGCAGTATAAATTTTGGCCAAAATTTATGAAGAAAAACTACTAATTTGCAAAATTTTATAACAGAAACAAAGAAAAATTAATTTTTTTACAACCTTTTTGGTCTTTTTCCATTTATTGCTCAGAAAATAAACACCCCAATGGTGATTAAATACCACCAAAAGAAAGCTCTATTTGTGTGAAAAAAGGGACAAAAAATTCATATGGGTACAGTGTAGTATGACTGAGTAATTGTCATTCAAAATGTGAGAGCACTGAAAGCTGGTCTGGTTAGGAAGGGGGTTTAAGTGCCCAGTGGTCAAGTGGTTAAACCTTATTTGTCACATAGTCGCCCAATTAGAAGTGCAATGAGGTCTGCTTGTAAGTTGGAGACATCCTGTAAGGACATTATTCGACTGCATAGCTTGGTGTCATCTGCAAGCACTGCAATGGTACTTCTAATCCCAGACCCTATATCATTTAAAAAAGATATTAAAAAGTAAGGGTTCCAACACTAAACCTTGGGGTACACCACTGATAACCTTAGACCATTCAGAGTAAGAACCATTAACCACTACTCTCTGATTTTGGTCTTTTAGACAGTTTTCTATCCATTTACAAACTGATCTTTTCAAGCCTGTAGACTTTAACGTACACATTAGCTGTGTGTGGGGAACGGTGTTTTGCAAAATCCAAGTATACCACATCCACAGCCACCCCTCTGTTCAAGGTTTTACTTACCTCCTCATAAAAAGAAATCAGGTTTGTTTGACAACTTCTGTCTTTCATGAATCCATGCTGTCTGTTGCTTGAAACATTTTTTTCCAACAAAAACTCATCTATGTGGTCTTTTATTAAACTATGCAGTACCTTCCAAGCTATAGAAGTTAAACTAACAGGTCTATAGTTACTTGGTAAAGACTCTGATTCCTTTTTAAATATGGGCACCACATTGCCCCTATGCCAATCCAGTGGTACTATTCCAGTCATTAAGGAGTCTCTAAACATTAGATACAATGTCTTTGAAATGACAGAGCTCAGTTCCTTTAGGATCCGTGGATGGATGCCACCTGGCCCAGGTGCTTAATTTACCTTTATTCTGTCTAAATACTTCTGGACCATTTCACATTTGAGCCATTGTGGATCATTTGGGGTTGTGTCACTACCACCCCCATTATGCACATGAGCTCCCCCATGCTGCTTTGTATACACAGAGCTGAAGAATGCATTTAATAAGTTTACCTTCTCCCAGTCACGCGCTCACAATTATTTTGTAAAGGGCCTACATGCTTACTGACTAGAGTTGAGCGAACCCGTGGATGTTTGGGTTCGATGGGTTCGGCCGAACTTCGGAAAAAAGTCAGAGTTCGGTACTGAACTTGACCGGAACTTTACCCCGAACCCCATTGAATTCAATGGGGACCCGAACTTTTTGGCACAAAAAAGACTGTAAAAGAGTCCTGGAAAGTGCTAGAGGGCTGCAAAATGATTTTAGAACAATAATCTGTCCCTTACAGCAACAACAGGAACCTGACCCTATAGAACTCGGAGATGATTTTAGAACAATAATCTGTCCCTCTAAGCAGTAGACTCTACCTAGTCCAGTCAGATCTTTCTGTAATGCAGGATGAGATCTGCAATCTGTCGTAGTAGTAATCTCTACCTGTCTATCTGCAATCTGTCCCTAAAAGCAGTAGTAGTAGTAATCTCTACCTATCTATCTATCTGCAATCTGTCCCTCACAGCACCGGCAGCATCCTCTCCCTACACTACCCAGAGAGCATATTACATGCAGCACTGTGACTCCAGCCTCATATAGAGGCTGGGTTACATGAGGCACTGACCAAGCACAGCCATACCAAACCAATGCACTCCTGCGCTCAAGGGACCTTAAACCAAAGGTAGTAGTACAGCAGGGGCTCCTCATTAGATGATGGCCACACTAGGATAATGGTAGATCGCACATATAGGTCTTGCTGCCCTCTTCCGGATCATGCGTATCCAGACACACTAGAGCAAAGAAAAACAAACAAGAGAGGCACACCGACCTTGTGCCGTACCATTAAAAAGTTTAATAATTGAAATAGATAAAATCCATATACTCACAAGCGGAGCTGATATTAAAACCTTTTGAAATAGAACAGTACATCCAATTGGGACGATGGTAGAGCCTCGGCAGAGGACCTGAATGTTCACCATAGGACAAGGCTGACGCGTTTCCAGGGCTAACCCTCTTCATCAGAGCCTCTGATGAAGAGGGTTCGCCCTGGAAACGCGTCAGCCTTGTCCTATGGTGAACATCCAGGTCCTCTGCCGAGGCTCTACCATCGTCCCCATTGGATGTACTGTTGTATTTCAAAAGGTTTTAATATCAGCTCCGCTTGTGAGTATATGGATTTTATCTATTTCAATTATTAAACTTTTTAATGGTACGGCACAAGGTCGGTGCGCCTCTCTTGTTTGTTTTTCTTTGCTCAAGCACAGCCATGCCAATAGTAGGCATGGCTGTGATGGCTTCTAGGGAAAACCAGTGAAACGCTTGTTGATTGGCTGCCCTGCAGCTATTCAACATGCCTGATCAAATACCCGAACCCAGAACTCGAACCCACACTTTTTTTCAAATGTCCAGGTTCGGGTCCGGGTCACGGACACCCCAAAGTTCGGGTTCGCTCAACTCTAGACCTTACCTTTTTACTATTAATATATTTGAAGAATTTTTTGGGGTTTGTCCTACTATCTTTTGCAATCTGTTGTTTATTTTGAATTTTTTTCTTATACATTTTTGCCCTTTAACTGTCCCAGCAGTGCCATTACTCCAGTTAATTTCTGAGTAGTTAAAAGCCCCCATTATTATCACTGTCCCAGCCCTTGCAGCTCTTTCCATCTGTGCAAGGACCCGAGTCTCCACCTCCTCTTTAACACTGGGAGGTCTATAACAAACTCCAATGATAACCTTTGTAGTGTGCACACACATATGCAGATCTACCCATAATGCTTCAGACTCATCACAGTCACCATCAACTAGGTCCTCATTCACACTTGCTTTGAGATCATTTCTCACATAGAGACAGACACTACCACCCTTCCGTTTTACCCTGTCTTTCTGAAAGAGAGCATAGACAGGATTATTAATAGCCCAGTCATGTGAAGAATGAAGCCAAGATTCAGCTATACCAATCAAATCATAGTTCTCCTCATGCACCAGAGCTTCCAACTCACCTATTTTGCTTGGCAGACTCCTGGCATTGGTGAACAAACACTTTAATTCACTGTCACATTTTGTACATGTATGTTGCATAATTTTAATTTTAGTACAAACAGTACCATTTCCAATGATTGATTGTAACATGGGAACCTTCATATCATCTTCCATAGCCCTCCCCCTATCTTTCCCCATTCCACCCAACAATAGGGGCTGACCCCTGTCTGACCCGTCTACCCCATTATAATCTAATGCACCCTCCCCCCTCAATCCTAGTTTAAATACTCCTCCAGCCTCCCCATAAACCTCAATCCCAGCACAACAGACCCCATTCCATTTAGGTACAAACCATCTTTAGCATATAGGTTGCACCCAAATGAAAAGTCAGCCCAGTGCTCTAAAAACCCAAAGCCCTCCTCCTTACATCAGGTCTTTAGCCATGCATTCAGGGCTCTAATCTCCCCCTACCATTCCTGTGTTGCGCATGGTACAGGAAATATTTCAGAGAATATTGCCTTGGAGGTCCTTCCCTTCAACTTGCAACCTAATTCTTTAAATTGGTTCTTAGGGAGCCTCCACCTTCCATACATTCTGTCATTAGTTCCAACGTGGACCAAGACAGATGGGTCATGTCCAGCCCCTCCCAGTAATTGATCAACCCGGTTCACCACATGCCAAACCATGGCACCAGGGAGACAGCAAAACATTTGGTTGAGGCAATCCTGACGAAAAATTATTCTATCAGTCCTTCTAATTATAGAATCCCCAATTACCACCAACTGTCTACTAGATGGACTGCTCTCCCGGCTGTTAGGGGGAGCAGTGATATCTAAGGCTGCCCCCTCTGAGTTTGCCACCCCCACATTTTCACTCAACTTGGCAAATCTGTTAGGGTGCTCAAACCCAGGGCTGGCCTTCCTTTTCTGTGAGCCCCTACCACTCCCTCTGTATATATCTTTCGGACACTTGAATGTTTTAAGATATCCTGCACCTCTTATTCCTTGGACTTTCAATAGATGTGTTTATTACTGTATTTTTGAGATGAGACAGAAATATTGGTCATGCAATAGTAAATACAGCATACTGTACAAGCTCTGGCCAGCAGTCAAGTCCTCATTTCAAAAAGAGTCATGCATAAGCGCCGGACACCATGTAATCTGCAACTATATGATTTGGGTGTTGCCTGTGACTGCTTCCTGCAGCCAACCAGCCATGGTTGCAAATATAATTTAAAAGTGACACTGTGACAGCCACCACCATCACTGTTCCTGCTTTCAACAATCTGTGGATCAGAGGCATGTTGAGCAATAGAGGGGATTCTGCCACTTTCTGGAAATGCAACCAACTGGTTTCTCCACAGCTCCTTATGTAAAGGATGCATTTTTTTAATGCAGAACATGCTCGCCCCTACTAGCTGTGTGTACCTCTTCCTGTCTCTTTAGACGTGAATGACATTGTGAACACAAGGGTTGCCTATCATTATTGACAGCTGTGACAATAGGGGGATTGAGGATGTGATGCTTTGCTGTACTTAACAGTGTAATAAATTGCTGCCACACAACACCTGTACCACACATGTATGCAGTCATGGGCTGCAAACAAAGGGTAGCTTTCCATGTGTCAGGAACAAGTTAATACTGCTGCTGCTCAAAACAAGCCTTAGCAAAAATATATTAAAATGAAAACCTCCCTAAAAGAAAACAAATTAAAATGCTTTTTTTTTTGCCCTTCAATTATTGGCCCTTCTAAGCCACAGGACCCAGTTTGAAGGCCAGAACGTGCATAATTGGTAATTGGTTGCTATAGCAGTGATTTCCCATGTTATGTTGCCAATTTCTCAAACTGAACGACTTTGGTTTGGATCAAACATATGTTCAAACTAATCCTAAAACTCATACCTGCTACCAAACTGCTGATGCATTTTTCTTGCTTCTGATTGTGGTACCCATATACATAAACCCTAAGGCCTCAAATCAAAAGCAAGCAAGATTAACATAAGCGCAATTCATGTTTATGATATGCTTTTTTTATTTCTCACTTGTTTAGAGGCAATGCTAGGGCTCAGTTGTTTTACTTATAATGTTGGTTACCTTGGTTATATCTTCATAAAGATGACATCAGCGTTCTTGTTTTTACCTTTTCATTGTCACAAGCTGCTCTTTCATACAAGATCATGGTTAGCATATTAGTTTAGCCTTTCTGTATAAGTGTATGTCTTTTACTTTTTGGCTGAAACAGCATTGTTTTGGTTCACTCTGCTGTACATTTGCAATTGATACCTGCAGCTTCTGTTACAGGAGAATCGCCTGCTATTAACACAGCCTCTACCATTCTCATCCCTGAGGCTGCATCTCAAAGCAGAAAATGAGCCACTTCTGCTTGGAATTAGCCAAATCTATTCAAAACAGATTATCATCAATAGCTCGGAGGAGGTGATTATCAGTTCCAATGGTCTGACAAGGAGCAGGAGGGTTTAGTCTTTCCATCCTTTAGTCATTAAACACATGTCAGACTAAAATCAGTAGTGGTAATTTCTCCAATTAGCTTCCCCATCATTGTTTCCTTTTCACAAATTGTCAGCCAAAAATTACAGCCACTGGCTGAACCTCACGCACTCCAGTTTTGTGTATATAGGATTTACTAAGGCACTGTGGATAAATGACTCCCATAATAATATGAAGGAAAACACAGATGGTGCAGGATCTTGTGCTGGACCATGTGCAGTAATTGTTGATCCTTATGCACTGGGTCTAACTAAGTGGACTAGAATTCATAATAAGAGTTTACTTGCACCTCATCTTTTAAATTGTTGCATCTTTCATTTTTCATCTTTCTTGCATTTTAAAGAATATGGTCAGTTCTCTAGCTGTGCTAAGTACTCAGCCTGCTCTCCTCCAATGATTACACTTGTCCTGACACCCCCCCATTTAGCCATTCACTGGGAAGATCAGTTTGCTACTGTTACTCCTTCCCCAGTTCCTCTCTGGGCTCCTTATGCTGCTGAGTATGTGATCACTTATAAAAAAGAGGAAAATATGGTGTTTATATATTTTTTTAATATATGCACAAATGTTTTGCCTTTTGTTTCTATTTTAACCACTTCCTGCTGGGAGGGCATCCTCTGGTTTCAGAGGTTATAATAAAATGATGCCTGCACCTACATATTTTTCAGCTGGCAATTCCCTAACAGGCAAAAGTGATCCGAGTGGCTAATTAGCCACTCGATCACTTCTGTGGGTGGCGGAAGCGTGTCCCACCTCCCTGCCGCCATCTTACGCCTCTCCTGGGCTCTAGCGTATGATCACAGTGCCTGGGATTGATGCGTCTGACGGCGATGGCTGTCATGAACAGAGAGAGAAACTGACATTGTTCCCCTCTCTCTGTAACCCCTGAAACTGGGAGAGCCGAGTTATGTTGTCACTTCTGGTTCCGACTCTTAGTTTACCTGGCCACCAGTAGCCAAGAAAGCTGCTGAGCAGACTGATCTGTGTCTGATCGGCTGCATGGGAGGCTAGAGGAGAGATTTGGGGTCTAATATACACCAGATCTCTCCATAAAGATGACCTATCATGGTTCATGCTGTCAGAAGGGATGGTGGTCATCCCTTGTGATAGCAATAAAGTTAATCCAAAAAGAAAGCATCATAGTTTACCGCCATTCTACAGCCAGACGCAATTTTAAAGTGTGACACGGTAGATATCTATTTACTTGGCGTAACATCATCTTTCACATTATACAAAAAATTGGGCTAACTTTAGCGTGTTGTTGTTTTTTTTTTTTTTTATTCATGAAAGGGTTTTTTTCCCCAAAAAATTGTGTTTGAAAAACTGCTGCGCAAATACCACGTGACATAAAAATTTCTACACCCACTGTTTTATTCTGTAGGGCCTCTGCTAAAAATATATATATAATGTTTGGGGGTTCTAAGTAATTTTCTAGCAAAAAAATAGATCTTTACATGTAGGAGCGAAGTGTCAGAATTGGCCCAGGTGGCAAGTAGTTAAACAAGGTTCTATAAAGTGAGAATTTACATATACTTTAAATGTATAATATATAATGAATAGTAAAACATTGTAAATTAGGCATTCTTGAAAGCCCACCCTCTAGCCATGCACTTCCCTGCATTTCAATTTCTCTATTTGAGTCAGAAGGAAAGTTCTGTGTAATGTCAGAAGGTGGCAGAGCTCCATAGGGCTGATGACATAGTCGTCCTGCTCCACATTTGACAGTTTTGCTGATTGCCCACCCAGGCCAAAGCAATGCAGGCACACCCTCCTCAGCATCAGTTTCAATGAAAGACCAGAGCAATGGGGAAATGCTTAGAAAGTGAGCATAAGTTGGTTAGGGGTGTGCTGGTAATAAAATCCATCACCTTGCGTTGTATGAGTGAAGCGCAAAAAGTCTTTTTCTTCTTCATTTGACCTTCTTAACAGTCAAAGATAAAGGCTCTTTCTTTAGCATGATATTTTTTTTGATCACCCAATAAGAAGGGATGCAAACATTTTGACCATTCTAAAACCAAACTCCTGCTGGTCCTGGACTTTGCTAGCAGGCAGCTAGCTAAAAACCCTATGAACTCTCCCAGACCAATAGTTGGTCACTGAAAGCAGTTTTAGTTTTCCTTTGGGACATATTGCCCATTTTATATGCATTACATATTTCCTTGTATTTTTACCTTTTTTGTTCACTCCCATCAGCCCCTCTGACCATGTGCCCTATGGAAAACGCTGATCTGACAATGGGTAAACTCAGTGCACTGCCTTCTGGTGTATGTACCCTAGACGGCGATGCACATATGTAATGTGAGCCAGGAAGAGGTTAGATTTGAGGCCCTGGCTAAGACCCTGCCCAGCATCTTAGTCAGATTCTCCCATCCCCTGCATATATTGTGGGGAGTTGGTGTGACCACACCCAAGAACTCACCTATGGCCTGCCGCTCTGCTCTGAGGGGCGGGGAAGTGTGCATGCAGTACTGGTCTACGCCGGAGTCCTCTGCAGCGCGGGACATGGCCTCTCCCAATTGGGGAGGGGCTGCAGCTCATGCTGGGGGAGACCAGGGATCAGTGAGGCAGCATCCAACGGAGTACTCGGTAACTTAATCACTGCGTGTCCGCAAGGCGCTATAACTAGCACAGCTCCATGATCCGATTGGCAGATGACGCTGGGATCGGTGGTGTATGAACACACCACTCACCTTGGAGGTAGGCTACAGGGGCGATCTCCCTGGGAGGGCTTTATTTGGATTGCAGTCTTATCTTTTTGGCTTCCCTCCATGCTTATTCTATCATATTACCATATTACTCCCCATAGGGAATTTTATAGATGTAGGAGATTGTACCCAAAGGAAATCTCAGGAGACAGCTGACCTTAATTCATAGGCATCTGCATACACGTCTTGTGTGATTTTACAAACATCATGGAATATACAGGGGGGGGTATGGCCATGAGGCAATAGTAATAATATAACTTATCCTTTATATACAGAATTTATCCCACCTCTCCATGGGACGCCACCATCTTTAAGAGGGATCCCAGCAGAGATTCTGATGTTTCAATGACATATTCCTTTATATACTCTTTTTAATGTAGTAATGACACGAGACATGAACTGCCAGAACTCCACTATATACCCCTTAAGAAAAACAAAATACCTGAAACATTGGTTACTGGAGGACACATTCTTGCAGCTTTGGAGTGTCTTGTTGTAATCCATGTTTTGATATACATTTGTACAGATGTATTTACATTATATGTTGTTCAATACCACATTTAAAAGTGTTGGGGCACACCTATGTTGGGTGTATACTTTGTACATTTTAGTAATGCTATTTATCAATAAAAGGTTCATTTTATTATACACTTGGCAGTGTTTGTTGCCTGAAAAGTCCCACCCCAAGGGAGTTCCTCATTGGTCCTTTAGGACATAAGACATAAAATAGAGCAAAACTAAACATTGGCAACCTATGATGAATAAATAGATGAACAGAATAATATTCAAGAGTTTCTGGTGTGTAATTCAACTTGTTTTCATTTGTTTTTTTAAGTCAATTTTATCTTGCTTTTAAGTTGTCTCCATAACAGGAACAGATGGATATTCCTCAAAGAAAGGAAGTAAAGAGAAATCTCCTTAGAGCAGTGGTTCTCAACTCCGGTCCTCGGGACCCACCAACAGGCCAGATTTTAAGTATTACCTTGGGGAGATGCAGACTAGAACACTGCAATCACTAAGCAGCAAATAATATCACCTGTGATGTATTTCAGTTATCCTGCAAACCTGGCCTGTTGGGGGGTCCCAAGGACCGGAGTTGAGAACTACTGCCTTAGAGGAACACAGATGTAAAAAAAATAGCAGGGGCTTTTGTTATTCCTTACTCTTTACTAAATGAAAGAAAAAATAGGTTTGAGATATACTGCAGCTAAACATTATCTACTTGAAGGTTTCGTAATGCTAATACTTTTTTACTGTTTAATACACATTCAGGTGTGTTTAAAGAAACAACGTGGTATAAGCATGATTTGATCTTTAAAATAATACAGTGCCCTAAGCTGTAGTTCTCTTTGTTGGACCAAAAATAAACATTTCCCAGCTTTCTTGTATTTTGAAGTGTTTACAACATGTTTGGATCTATTTAGAAAAAGCTAATTATTCAGTAAAAACACAGAATTTCAAAGTCATTTTTAAACTAAAAAGATTTTTTCAGTTAGGTTTTCACATTCAAGAGTTAATGCATTAGCTCACTTTTGCTCTATTTTTGTATTTAAGGAATGTAATCACTAGGACTGTCATACAATGTGTAAACACGCTGCATTCCGTTCTACCAATTATCCTTCATGCAGATTCTAGGGACAAATCACAATTTGACTTTGTAGTGTTTTATTTGGTTCTAACTGGATTGTGATTACATCAATATACTGTGCAATACATCACTTCTCATCAAACAGTCCAATTGTTCCAGCTATCAAACATTTCACTTTTTGATATGGAAATAGCTCTGTCTTGCTACTCACAGTGGTGGAATGCATTCATATTTTGTTACTGAACCTAACTATAAGACAAATCAGGACTTTTTATAGCACTTTCAAATGTTCTTTCAAAGGCAAAGCCACTGAAAAAAATGCATCAGTTGAGCAATGGAGTTGATTTAATGAAAGTAGTAGCAACTGTTCATTTAGCAAAGAAAATGTTCATTGAACTTAGTAAATAAGGGGAAATGTATTTCCTTTACTTCTTTAGTATGGTAACCCCTCAGAATGCCACCATACCCGATGATACTGTAACCCCGGGAAAGGCTAGTAGCAGATGTTTTCACTCAAAGAACATCTAAGGCAAATATATATATATATATATGCTTTCATAAAGTGGGGAAGAGCTAGAATCATTGTCACTGGGACTGAAAGCTTTTCCTGAGCTTTCCCTAGAACAGGAATAGAGGGGAATTCTTCCATGTGTTCCACTGGAAACTGTCAAAAGAAGATTTTTCTTCCGTTGTAGAGATCCCCTTTCACTTCCTATTTTGTCTTGAGACAAGAAAGGAAGCAGCAAACAGCGATTCAGACTCTTAACCACTTGAAGACCAAGCCTTTTCTGGCACCTTTTGTTTACAAGTGTAACCACTTGCCGACCGCCCGCCACAGCATAACAGCGGCAAAGTGGCTAGTAATCGCAAACCGCCGTCAGCTGCGATAACTAGCATTGTGAGCTTGTGCATGCCGCAGGAGGTGCACTCATGCTCTCACTGTGTTCCGGGGGGGGGGGGGGGCCAGGGAGCGGGCGGAATCTACAAGAAACTCACTTTTGTAGACGATG
>BLSH010162256.1:242303-252581 GCA_018402905.1 Glandirana rugosa | reverse complement strand
AGACACTTTTTGGTTGCTATGGACATTCTCATGTTTCCAGGCAGAAAGAATATAATATAAAAGTGCATGCAGGGCTCTGGGCAAACCACTAGAGACAAAGGGGATGTGAAATGTTTTCATACAGTAATGTAATCTATAAGATTACAGTGTATTGTATGTGCTGTGTGTGTTTCACTTTTTGAGTTTCCCGCCGTCTCCATCCCCATGTGACGCGACGCTCGCAGGGAACGGAGCCCAGCACACAGAGGCATTGGGCGGTGGACACAGCTCGCCGACACTGCGGGGAACATCGCTGGATCCAGGGGACAAGGTGAGTAGCGCTGCCTGGATCCAGCGATGCAATCCCGAGTGTGGCTCGGGGTTACCGCTAATGGTACTGAAATTCCACCCCGAGCCACACTCGGGAATACCGCCAGAGAGGTTAATGCTCATTTACTGCTTGTTAAGAATGTACTGAAATTCAACCTGCTAAATAGATGAACATGCCCACACATAGAGGTTGATTTACTAAAGCTGGAGAGTGCAAAATCTGGTGCAGCTGTGCATATTATCCAATCAGCATCTCACTTCAGCTTGTTCGATTAAGTTCTGACAAAGAAACCTGGAAGCTGATTGGTTTCTGTGTAGAACTGCACACGATTTTGCACTCTCCAGCTTTAGTAAATCAACCCCACAGTAGGAGTGTTCATTAAACAAAGACAGAGGACTCTTGCTTGTGAGTTGTCATTGAATTGCCTGTTTATATCTATATCCTTTTAGATGTTTCTAAATCCTGGTTATTAGACACATGAGAACACCAAATAAAACATTTTTGGCAAAAGTGATCTGCAGCTTTTCCAAAAAATGTGGTCAATGTATGTGGCCATTAAACAAATAGTACACGTTGTACTTAGTAGAATACATGGGCATTGCCTGCTGCGGACAGCAGTTTATTTCATCAGAATTGTACAACAACCCAAGCAGATGTAAGGCACAGACATGCAAAGGACCTTGCAAAACCATAGGTTGAGGAATTTGCAGCAAAGTTGTTTTGATTACTGATGATGCTTGCATGCGTATTCTATGCTTATATCTGTTTTCATTGTAAACACCAGAAAATATTTCCACATTGCCACAGCAAAGTGCGGAACTGCAATTATGTTTCAACTTAATGATTCAATTACATAGCAGCCGTTTAAAGTGCAGTTTGTTATATATTACTTTAAATACTTCCCTTTTCATCCTAATCACACATGATATTAGACAGAAGGTTCTCAGGTACTGTAAATCTTTTCTCAGAAATAAAAGGCTAATTTAAGCCTCTTAAGGCTTTTTTTTACATAATTTCTTGACTGTGTTATTGGTGGATTGGAACTCACCAATACTACTGTAAGGATGATAATCATTGTTCCCCCTTCTGTTTCAGAGACGTGACCATTTGAAACAAACTTCTCTAGCTGGGCAGAAGCCCTGTCCTCTTAGTATTAAATTTATATAGCAAAACACAAAATGAAGACATTTGTGATCATTCTAATACAGGCAAAGAACTAAGCAAATGCAATAAAATAGTCACAACATCAAGAATGGCTTGACTGCCAGCAGCTATGCTTATTTGGGAAAACTTGTGTGGCTTGTGCTGGAGAGAACCAAATGTTATCAAACTTGTTTGGTTAAACTCTTTGTTCCTACTACTTTGTGTATTGTTTCAGGCAGGGGTGAGCTTCAAATTTGGGTCATCTCGAAGCACATCCCTACTTACTACAATACAAAGACAAGAGAAAGATAGCAAGATTCAGCTCCCATAGACTTCCATGTGTTTCCTGTGCTATGTTCAGGGTTTGCAGATTTCAAGCTGGGTTTGGCAAATATCCTGCTTAGTGAACCCAGGCCAGTTTACTAACCACTAGTGGTAATCTGAAAATAATCAAGGCAGTCCAATCCTTAAAGTGACCCAGTGGCCAGGTTATGGGTAATCAGACATGTATATACTATTAACAAGCTGTAAAAGAGCTTTAATACAAGTTTCCACTGACCTCTGTAGCTGCAGGTATTGTGTATATATTTTCAATAATTTATTATTTTAAATATAAAACTAGATCTGTTTTATTCAGGTAAGAAATTAAATATTGCTTAATAGTATTTTATATTTACAACTTGCAGCCAACAGGTGTTGCAGTTTACGAAGAATTGCACAGTTAATACTAAACTGTAATTTGATCTCCTATTGTTTAGTTGCACTTACAGTATCTCACAAAAGTGAGTACACCCCGCACATTTTTGTAAATATTTTATTATACCTTTTCATGTGACAACACTGAAGAAATGACACTTTGCTACAATGTAAAGTAGTGAGTGTACAGCTTGTATAACAGTGTAAATTTGCTGTCCCCTCAAAATAACGCAACACACAGCCATTAATGTCTAAACCGCTGGCAACAAAAGTGAGTACACCCCTAAGTGAAAATTTCCAAACTGGGACCAAAGGGTCAATATTTTGTTGGGCCTCCATTATTTTCCAGCACTGCCTTAGCCCTCTTGGGCATGGAGTTCACCAGAGCTTTACAGGTTGCCACTGGAGTCCTCTTCCACTCCTCCATGATGACATCACAGAGCTGGTGGATGTTAGAGTCCTTGCGCTCCTCCACCTTCCGTTTGAGGATGCCCCACAGATGTTCAATAGGGTTTAGGTCTGGAGACATGCTTGGCCAGTCCATCATCTTTATCATCAGCTTCATTAGCAAGGCAGTGGTCATCTTGGAGGTGTGTTTGGGGTCGTTATCATGTTGGAATACTGCCCTGCAACCCAGTCTCTGAAGGGAGGGGATCATGCTCTGATTCAGTATGTCACAGTACATGTTGGCATTCATGGTTCCCTCAATGAACTGTAACTTCCCAGTGCCGGCAGCACTCATGCAGCCCCAGACCATGACCCTCCCACCACCATGCTTGACTGTAGGCAAGACACTCTTGTCTTTATACTCCTCACCTGGTTGCCACCACACACGCTTGACACCATCTGAACCAAATAAATGTATCTTGGTCTCATCAGACCACAGGACATGGTTCCAGTAATCCATGTCCTTAGTCTGCCTGTCTTCAGCAAACTGTTTGCAGGCTTTCTTCTGCATCATCTTTAGAAGAGGCTTCCTTCTGGGATGACAGCCATGCAGACCAATTTGATGCAGTGTGTGGTGTATGGTCTGAGCACTGACAGGCTGACCCCCCCATCCCTTCAACCTCTGCAGCAATGTTGGCAGCACTCATATGTCTATTTCCCAAAGATAACCTCTTGATATGATGCTGAGCATGTGCACTAAACTTCTTTGCTCGACCATTGTGAGGCCTGCTTTGAGTGGAACCTGTCCTGTTAAACCGCTGTATGGTCTTGGCCACTGTGCTGTAGCTCAGTTTCAAGGTCTTGGCAATCTTCTTATAGTCTAGCCCATCTTTATGTAGAGCAACAATTCTTTTGTTCAGATCCTCAGAGAAATCTTTGCCATGAGGTACCATGGTGAATTTCCAGTGACCAGTATGAGAGAGTGAGAGAGATAACACCAAATTTAACACACCTGCTACCCATTCAGACCTGAGACCTTGAAACACTAACAAGACACATGACACTGGGGAGGGAACATAGCTAATTGTGCCCAATGTGGACATTTTCACTCACTTTTGTTGCCAGTGGTTTAGACATTAATGACTGTGCGTTGAGTTATTTTGAGGGGACAGCAAATTTACACTGTTAAACAAGCTATACACTAACTACTATACATTGTAGTGAAGTAATTTCTTCAGTGTTGTCACATGAAAAGACAGAATATTTTTCAGCAACACCAACTCATACCCTTCAACCAACTTAAGGATCGCTACAACATCCCCAACAAGGACTTTTATGCCTACCTCAGAATCAGGCACTCCCTTACCTCTGTAAACTTCTCAAATGACACCCTCTCAGCAGAAATTGTGGCACTTCTCAATTCCACTAGCAACAAAAAACGAAACATATCGTTATTTTACAACACATTGATGAATCATAAAAGAGAAGAAAAACCAACACCCATCTTACACTGGGAGGACATCTTGCAGCGCTCATTTCCTATACCAGACTGGCAACTTGCTATAAAGGCCCCTCTGAAATTCTCAAGAAACATTTCACATTGGGAAACAATCCTAAAAATCCTGCATTGCTGGCACTACACCCCTGTACGACTAGCTCAAATCTACCCATCGCACACTAGACTCTGCTGGAGGAATTGCAACCAAGAAGGACACTCACAACATATACTATGGGACTGCCCACAAATTACCCAATTCTGGAATGATATAACCAAGTTGATTGAAGAAATTACGAAGCAAAATCTCAAGATGACTCCACAGCTGGCTCTCTTCGGCCTTGGTCTTAGTGAGTGGCACTCTAAATTACACCCCATAATTACTCACATACTTGCCGCAGCCCGCCTTTCCATAACCAGAAGATGGAAAGAGGTCTCCCCTCCCACTCTACAACAAATGATTGTAATATTGAATGACCAATTGATGATGGAGTTCCTCTACTCTAAGGCGCACTTTACCCTCGAGAGATTTCATGAGCAATGGCAGCTTTGGCTCTCAGACCCCAGAGCGCACAAACTCACTTAAAATAGCTAACTCCAGCACTCCTTATTCATAACAGGGGCAATTGGGCTATTAATAAGCCCAATCCCCACCACAACTTTTAAACGATAGACCAAGGCCGAATGAGACACAGACCTGTATAAGACATGTACCTAATACTTAACATCACTGTACTGATTAAACTGAATTACTCACTGATGTGCTAATCATATATTGTTACACCTCTCTCTCTACCCCTTATACCCCTTTACCCAGTCTAGCCTCCATCCTGTTATTCTCTACCCAGAAGGTAATTTGGGGTTTCTGTGGTGTGCGCTCCGGGATATCCCCGGGTAACAGGTATGTTCCCCCTGGGGGTGTCCTGGGAGTGTCCTGGAGCGCACCTGGAGATCCTTAAGAATAGGAGAGGGGCACGGCTTTGGCCGTGCGCGCCTCTCGGATGGGATGGTTGATCTCCCAAGCTTACCTAGGTATTGTTATATACCCCTTTTCTTTCTTTTTTTTTCTCTTTCTTTTCGCTGCACGCAATGATTATCTACTGAATTATTACTTCCTGTTTGTGACTTTTGAAATACTTAATAAAGAATATTTAAAAAAAAAAAAAAAAAAAAAAGAAAAGACAGAATAAAATATTTACATAAATGTGAGGTGTGTACTCACTTTTGTGAGATACTGTACAATATACACAGTAAAGCCTAGTACACATGATGATATTATCAGACAAATGATCGTCCATATTTTTTTTGCATGCTAGTCTCCATATCGAAAACGAATAGGTCACTAAAGTATGAAAATTCTTGTACTACAGAATAAAAATTTGGACGTGGTGTAATGTATTTGTATGGTATTTTTGGATGAAAACTGTACTGATTACACAAAAATCATACAATCTGGTATCGTACAAGAAAAATATTTGTGTCTGTCCCTTCAGAAAATTTTGGATAAAAGCTGTGTACTAATGATCATACGATGCGTACGATATTCTGATTGTATGTATGGGCCTTTAGAAGAGGCAAAAGAGTAACAGCCCACCACATTCTCCAGTTCAGACAGAGTCATATAGATTTTCAGATTTTTGCAAGCAAAGCGTAACCTTTATTTTTAAAAAAGTATATATATATATATATATATATATATATATATATAGCTGTAATTTTATGACCGTTAATAGGTTAAGTGAATGCCATTCATTATTTATTATTATATTTTCTACAGGGCATTCTATTTGTATGATCTGCAGAGGCATTTGAAGCCCAGGAGCTGGTTGTTGCAGCTTCAAGGCTTAGTTTTGAATGCTGGCTGTAACATACAGCTGGTAGTTTCAGTCTGAATGCCCTCTTTACCCTGCTGAAATCGCTGATTCCCATTCCCATTTTGAAATGCGCAAGGATTAATAGCCGCCATCCCGGTACCGTTTTACAATAATCGCAGGAATGCAATGGTTAAAGCCCCACATCCGGGTTCAAGGTTCCCCCGTATGTGTATTTTACAGGTCTGGACTGAAGGTGATTTTTTAACTGAAGGTAACCTCTGCTCCATATATGGCCAACTTTAAAATACTTTCTTTTTCAATATTGGGAAGATAAAATTTACTAATTGCCTCACTAGCAGGACAGGGAGGGGAACACTAAAGTATCTAGTCAATAAAGATAATAAATGCAAATAAAATCTGACAAAGGCTTTAACCCTTCCCCACTCAGCTCAGCACTAAAAATATCAAATAAAACTATCAGAACCACAATACAGTAGATGTGCTGAACGCACCTAAGCCTTTGAAACATGATACAAACTGAACTCAGATGTTCCATGAAGGGGCATCTTCAACCTCCACACACTATGGTTGTGTGGTTGAAGTCCAATAAAATCATATGCCTTAATGGAATGAATGTGTTGACAACCTCCATCTCTGTATACTCACCTGGGTGATAGAAAATAATGTGAGCATCTGATGTAATACTAACAAAGACTGCACCAATGGTCAGCTTTTAGTATGTGAAGTAGGCAGCTCTTTTTCTGTTAGTAGTAGAAACTCATGACTTGCATTTAGGAATGTGAATATGTGGTTAAAGTGGTAAGCCAAAACCTAATTCTAGAAGTTGGAGAAAAGTTTCAAACCGTAAGGCTCCTTTCACACCGGTCGGATCCCCTTTTTTCGCAGCAGGGAATACGTCCGCCGATACCCTGCTTAGTTTTGACAAAGATGGGATAAGATTTTTCAAGTGCTATTTAAGTCCACCAAAACAGCACGCGTGCGCGCTCACAGTGAGTGATATCGCAGCCGCTGTCAGGTGACGGCGGTTTGCGATATCAAGCCATTTGCCACCGTCAGACGCCGGTCGGCAAGTGGTAATACAAAGATTAAGAACTGTAAACAATAATAATGTGCGGTATACAACAGGACAGTATGCTTTTACATTATACCAAGAGCACTTTTATCTTCTACAGGTTTCGCCACATTGGCTTCTTCAGAAAGTATTAAAGTGCTACAATACAACTATATGAAATATTATAATCATGATTAGAAAAAATACATACACAAAATACATATAAATCAGTCTATATAATGTGTCAGATTCATATCACATACCAAGGCTCCCAAAAATTGCACCCAGATAGAACCAGGACCAGAGACAAAGGGGTTAAACAATCCCAGAGAGCCGTGGGGCGCGGAGGGCACAATGGAGGCCTACTCTTTGAATTGGGGTGCCCCTCCCCCATGCTCCATGCTCCGCAGCTGTCTGGGATTGTTCAACCCCTTTGTCTCCGGTCCTGGTTCTATCTGGGTGCAACTTCTGGGAGCCTTGGTATGTGATGTGAATCTAACACATTATATAGACTGATTTATACGTATTTTGTGTATTCATTTATTCTAATTATGATTAAATTTTTTTCATATAGTTGTATCAAAGATTTTTTATCGAGCAAATAACAAAAAACAGAAATGAACCAGTACAATTGATTCCAGATATCGCAACGTTACTTTGGCAATTATACATATGTGGAACACCCACTTACAAGAAGATGGTTATTCATTTTTAGAATAATCTACCCTCCTCCCTGTTTCCTTCCCCCCCGCTACCCCGACATAAAGTACAGTCCATACATTTAATGTGTTGTGATTCATATGCACCTTCACTTTACCACTACGTCCATTAAAAGAGCAGCCTGTCCATCACCAGCTCCACTGGTGATAGACCCGGTGTGCCCAGCCATGGAGCCCAAAGTGTCTCAAATTTGGCCGGGGGCGCCCCCTGTGTTGGAAGATGTATTTCTCCAATCTCAGTGTGTCCCCTACCTGAGTCACCCACTCCCTAACCGTCGGAGGCCAATGTACCCATATCACACCCACTGCCTGTGCCTGCAGGGCGTGCCTCAGTTGTATATATGAGAAGTACATCGACAATTGCAATTGGACTATAGCCTGCAGAACCTCAAAGGTGCATAGTTCACCGATATGGAAGATGTGTGTCAGATGTCTTACCCCATATCTCCTCCATCCCTCTGCGCATGGTAGTGATATCAGTTCCTCGTAATGCCAGTTGTCCCAGATGGGGCTATATTCTGTGAACCTGGTTATTCCCTGTAGATACCTTGCCTTGTTCCAGATTTTTTTGCATCAGGGCGAAGGGGGGATATAATTTGTTGGACTTGGCATATGCAAGGGCCTCCAGTCCAGTGGCTACACTAGACCGTTTTGTAACCTGGAGCAACAGGGTTAAGAGGTACCTCTGTCTCCGTGCTCTGTAGTGGTAGGGCCCGTGCGATGTCTGCAGCTGGGCTGCTACATAGTACAGCCATGGGTTGGGGAGAGCCAAGCCTCTGGACTCTTTAGGTTTTTGGAGCTGCTCTAACTTTACCCGAGGGGTTTTATTAAGCCACACAAATGACCAAAATAAATATTTTGAGGGGGATAACGACCGGGGCATTATGTAGGACATATAGCAGTTGGGGCATAAAAATCATTTTTATGAGGTTCACCCTGCCTGCCAGTGACATCCTCAGTTTAGCCCATACTTTAGTTTTGTCTCTAATTCTTTACATCAGGAGCGACAGATTGAGAGTGGCATACTCTCCAATGTGGGTCGTTATAATTATGCCCAAGTATTTGAGTGATTGTGTCACCGGAACGTCCTGCAGGACGGGAATTTTGTGATCCTGAGCAGCATCCAGCATTAGAATAGAGGACTTGCTCCAATTAATTACTAGGCCCGAGAACCTCCCAAATTTAGTTATAAGAGACATTGCCTCCCGTAGAGAGTAGGATGTGTCTCCCAGCAGAAGCATTGTGTCGTCTCCGTATAACGTTATTTTTTCTTGGATCTGGCTGTATTCAAAGCCTTGTATTAAGGTGTTGGAACGAATCACAGCCGCTAGCGGCTCTGTGTCAATGGCAAATAGCAGTGGGGATAATGGGCATCCCTGGCGTGTGCCTCTGTACAAGGGGAATGGTGAAGAGACATGTCCCACCTCCCGAATGACCACCTGTGGAGAGCTGTAGCTGCACCCAGGATAGAAAAACTGGACCAAACCCAAACTTTCACATGGTGTCCCACAGTGTACTGTAGAAATGTAATACTTCCCGAAGAAGCCAATGTGGCGAAACATGTAGAAAATAAAAGTTTGCTTGGGAATCTCCTGTTGGTGGACTTCCAGCAGCCGGGTCTTCTCTAATAAGCTCCAAAAGAAGGAGAACCCATGGGGACAGTGAGGGGACCAGTGCCCAAGAAGATAATGAAAAGGAAAACATGTCTGATCCCCAGGGCAGCAAGTTATTTTAGCTCATAGAGGAAACTATGACTTTGATCTATTACAATGCAAGTTGGCTTAGGAAAAGGAATCAAGACTAAGTAATATATACATTGGAGCGATACGGTTTAATTTATCAATTCTATATGGCACCCAGACGTACCTTGACAACAGACGTGTGTTGCAGTGGAATGCATGGCAATGTACTAACTAGCATTGTGTTGAGGTGCACTGGTAGAAATAGTACAAGCACCATTTTGGGGGCTTTTTCGTGAGCTGGCAGATTATTCATTTTGATGGCTGCCTTAATGCAACACAGTTGCAGTATGGCATAACACTCATCAACACGCATGCTTAATGCATTGGAGCAGTGTGACTGGACATTGGGTATTTCACAATTATTGAGGATCTGTAAGAGGCACAGAATAAGAATAATATAATATCTCGAAGTAATTTGATATTGGATACAATTTTAATTGGTAAATAGTGGAACAGTATTGCGCTAGGATGAATAATAATAACAGCAGCAACAACTAGTGCGATAACATCACTAACTCAAAATAAAATACAAAACAGTTGCGCTCATTAAAAACTCAATCACTACAATAGCGTGATCAACAACGACGACAATAATAATAAGTAGGATCGCGTTATGACAAGGTGATAAATGGTTAATTTTAACATAGGTTATAGTTTAATGAAGCTCTATAATATAATAAGAATAAGACACGGAGAATGTCTAGGAGTTATTAACACTTTATGGGTTACAGGTCAGTGTGACGAGGTTACGTAATTCGTACGCACAACTACTCACAATACGGTATGACGTTGACACAACGTAATTCCGTCGGTAGTTTTACTTATTAGACGGTCGAGTGCTTTTTCGGGGGTTTTACCACGAACATGATAAAGATGGTCACGTGGAGTTGTGTTACGATC
>BLSH010162256.1:193726-223062 GCA_018402905.1 Glandirana rugosa | reverse complement strand
GCGACCATGGAGGCTCAGTGGTGACTATGGGGGTGGTGTGCTGTTAGCAGCCTATGTGAGATCACCCAGCTTTGGCTGGGTTGTACCTTTGGCCAATTTTAATACATCTACAGAATGCCATGTTTGTACACATCTGCATTGTGATCTTTGAAGGTATAATCTGAGGTGTCTCTAATGGTTCCTTGCATTACTGTTGTCTTTTGAATGTGACCTAAACACATATATTATGTCATATTATATTATAGAATTGATTTTCTCCAAAACAAGGTCCCTGAAGAAGGGTGTATCCTGAAACGCGTCGGTCTTCGGAGAATCAATATACACCAATCATCACATGTATCTGTATACAATATTTGTATTTTTTGTACAATTGGATTGCATTCATTGCATTTATGCATAACTTTTAATGTATATCAATACATTTGTATTTTTTTATGATTTATGAAATATTCGTGATAGGCCTGGGGCACCTTCTGGCAAAGTTCATGATCTGAGTCCAGGCACAGCAGAGTTGGAGACAAGGGTGAAGTAGCTGAGAGACAATGTTCTTGGCAATAAGGGGACATAAACTGGATCAGCCCAGATTGCCAGTTGATCCGTGGGTTATGAGCTTGGAGCCACGGCAGGCCCAGTATAACAGGAAACAGGGGTGAGGTGATGGCGTCCAGGCGTAGCAGTTCCCAATGGCCGGAGAGAGTGGTAGTCGGTAGAGTTGGGGTCTCCTTTACTACCAGTCCAGATCTGACTCGAGACCCGTCAGCTAGGAGCACCGTGAACCCCTGTTCCTTGGGCAGGAGAGGAATACCTTGTTTGGCAGCAAATTCAAGGTCAATAAAGCAGCTGCAAGCTCCTGAGTCCATGATGGCTGTGACCGACAGACACGGATCTTCCGGGTAGCTGGAAGGACACTGGAAGGGCCAAGTGGGCTGACCGGGCTGGCTGGAGTGAGGGTCCTATGGATGACCCGAGGAGGACCTTCTGTTGTTTAGCCGGGCAGTTGTACACATAGTGACCTGCCTCACCACAGTAGAGGCAGAGGTGGCCCTGACGCCGGCGTAAGCGCTCCTGCGGAGGCAGCAGGGAGCGGGCCGGGACTTGGGGTTGGGTCTGTGCTGGTTGAGGTGACCGTGCAGAGGCCTCTCCTCTGCGTTCACGCAGGTGACGGTCAATCTGGATAGAGAGTGCAAACAGATCGTCCAGAGAACTTGGAACACCCACACGGGCCAACTCATCTTTAAGGTCTTCGGACAGACCCAGACGGAATCAATGCCGCAATGCTGCGTCATTCCAGAAAGTGTCTGCACTCCACCGCCGGTAGTCAGCTACATAGTCTTCGGCGACTCTATCGCCCTGCTGGAGTGCATGGAGCATGGATTCAGCGGTGGCAGCCCGTTGAGGGTCATCAAATAGTTGAGACATCACCTGGAACAAGGAGGACAGGGTACCCAGCCGGGTGTCCTGGGTCTCCCACAGGTGATGAGCCCAGGCTTGGGGTGCGCCCTGCAGCAGGGATATGACAAACCCCACCTTGATTTGCTCTGCCTGGAAAGTCCGTGGCTGCAGGGTAAAGTAGAGCTGACAGGAGATACAAAAAGCCCTGAACTTGGACCGGTCTCCGGTGAACCCTTCAGGGGTAGGTACCTGGGGCTCTGGAGCGGGCATCGTAGTGGGCGAATCGAGGCTGGTGGTTGTTGCAGGGCCGGCAATGGTGTTTACAACTTGCTCCTCGAGGAGGGCATGCTTCTCCTGAAGCGCCCTGATGGCTTGCGTAAGGTCCACGAGGTGTTGGTTGACCTCATGTAGACTAGAGGCCCCCCCCTGCAGGCTCAGTCATGGCTGTCTGATACTGTTAAGTACCTGGTAGTGAGCCTGACGGTTGGGGGTGGCCTCTCCTACGACTCCAGTTCGTGGGACCGCTGGAGTTGGGAACAGCGGCCACAGGAACACGGTGGGGTAAGAGTGCCTGTAGAAGTCCAGGAGTATCCGTCAGCAGCGGACAGGAGATGTGCTGGAAGGGTGCTGATGTTTAGAGCAGAATACTTGTTGGGACCGGATGGTCGCAGGCACCGTAGCGGAGTCAGGGACGAGCAGGGTCGGCAACGGGCAGGCAGCAGAGGTACAAAGGATCAGGCAGTCGGATGGTCGTAGGCAAGCCAGGAGTCGGTACAGGCAGAGTTCAGGCAAAGTCAGGCAGGCCGGGTCACAGGAATCAGATAACAGGTAGCAGAATTCTCAGGAAAACAGGGCACACGCTGTAGATCAGACAGCATTTGCTACAGGAAGCAGGAAGTTTAAATAGAGCTGCTCCTCAAAGAATTAGAGGAACCCACAACCAAATGCTACTATACCTCCGCACCGTCTTCTAACAATGCCCCACAGATGCTCAATAGGGTTTAGGTCTGGAGACATGCTTGGCCAGTCCATCACCTTTACCCTCAGCTTCTTTAGAAAGGCAGTGGTCATTTTGGAGGAGTGTTTGGGGGCGTTATCTCTGAAGGGAAGGGATCATGCTCTGCTTCAGTATGTCACAGTACATATTGGCATTCATGGTTCCCTCAATGATCTGTAGCTCCCCAGTGACAGCAGCACTCATGCAACCCCAGACCATGACACTCCCACCACCATGCTTGATCATGACACTCCCACCACCATGTGTCTTGCCACCAGGCAAGACACACTTGTCTTTGTACTCCTCACCTGGTTGCCACCACACACGCTTCACAGTTGACACCAACTGAACCAAATACGTTTATCTTGGTCTCATCAGACAACAGGACATTGTTCCAGTATTCCATGTCCTTAATCTGTTTGTGTTCAGCAAGCTGTTTGCGGGCTTTCTCGTGCATCCTTCTTGGAAGAGGCTTCCTTCTGGGATGACAGCCATGTAGACCAATTTGATGCAGTGTGTGGCGTATGGTCTGAGCACTGACAGGCTGACCCCCCACCCCTTTAACCTCTGCAGCAATTCTGGCAGCACTCATATGCCTATTTCCCGAAGACAACCTCTGGATATGACGCTGAGCACATGCACTCAACTTCTTTGGTCGACCATGGAGAGGCCTGTTCTGAGTGGAACCTGTCCTGTTAAACCGCTGTATGGTCTTGGCCAGAAAAAGCATTTGATCGGGTTAGTTGGAAATATATATTCGCTGTCCTGCGATATGTGGGTCTGGGGGATAATATAATGAGACAAGCTTATACACAACACCGACCGCACAAGTCAAGGTAAATGGAGTCCCTTTGCGTCTGTTTGCAGTGGCGAATGGAACAAGGCAAGGGTGTCCTTTATCACCTATCCTATTTGCCTTGTCCTTAGAGCCATTTTTATGTAAGATCCGGGGAAATACGGATATCAAGGGAGTGAAGATAGGAAAAATGCAATATAAGATATCGGCATATGCCGATGATATGCTATTCTCATTAACAAATCCGATGATATCGTTACCTAATTTGTTCCGTGAGATAGAGATATATGGCAATTTTTCTAACCTAAAAATTAACTTTTCAAAATCAGAGGCTATGGGAATCGGGGTCCCGGGAACTTCTGATGAATACGCTAAGGCAGAATTATAAATTTAAATGGACGAATCAAGCTTTGAAATATCTGGGCACACTTATACCAGCAGATCTATCGCAAACATTTAAACTGAACTTCCTGCCGTTGCTGAGTAGAGTGCAGTTGATGATGGGAAAATGGAATAAGGGTTATCATTCCGGTTTGGAAGGTGCAATATTGTTAAGATGAATGTCCTGCCTAAATTTCTGTATATGATCCAGGCCCTACCTATTGAGATACCTATGCAGTATTTTAAGAGAGTACAGGCACTCTTTATTCGTTTTGTATGGGCACATAAGCAACCAAGAATCAATAAATCTTTGCTGGTACTTCCCAAACAAAGTGGTGGACTGGCGGTGCCAGATATATATAGTTACTACCAGGCAGCCCATCTTGGGCGCCTGGTGGACTGGTGTAGACATGAGGAAGAGAAAATGTGGACGGGCCTGGAGCGGATGCAGAGTAAGGTACTATTAAGGCAAGCGCCATGGTGCTATGGGGAACTTACACTTTTGGAGAAGAGACATCTATTGATAGGACCTACACTCCGGCAATGTTACAGATTTTTGATTCAAAGGAAATATCCACTGAAGGAGTCCCCACTCTATCCTATACTGGGAAACCCTCAATTCCCACCTTGTTTATTGAGAGGGGAATTGGAGGCATTGAGGAAGAAAGGAATATATTAGATTTCCCATTTCCTGGAGACGGGAGCTTGGCCTACACTCCAAGAACTGATATCAGTGAATGGACCCTTTCAAGTTAATGACTGGCAGGGAAGGCAATTAAGACACTTTTTTCAGTCATTAAGAATTCCTGGGAATTTAGAAGATGACTTACTACCACTAGAAAAATATTGTGCGGAGAGAGGGAAACTCTCACATACATTTTCAAAAATGTATACATTACTGATAACCCCGACAGAGGACTTTCAGATACCATTCTTCCAAAAATGGGGAAAAGAATTAGGGCAGACATTAACAGAGGATCAATGTACTAATATAACACACAATATCTTTAATTCAGCAATGTGTACAAAAGTACAAGAAATAAATTATAAGATTCTCTCACAGTGGTATCGAACTCTGGTCCGGCTTCATAGATACTACCCGGAGACATCTGACAGATGCTGGCGGTGTCAAAGGGAAAGTGGGTCATTTTTACATATCTTCTGGTCATGCCAGAGACTGAGAAACTACTGGAAAAAGATCCGTCGGATCTCCCAGAGGTTCTGTGATTTTGAGATACCGGAAGATCCAACCTACTTCCTGTTGAATGACGGTAAGCGAGATTCTTTGTTAATAATTCACCTGTTAAACGCAGCCAGAATGTGTATTCCCCTAAATTGGAAAAAAATACCCCCCCCCTCGATTCAAATGTGGGTGGAGAAGGGGGAAGAAATGAATCAAATGGAGAACCTAGTTTGAACTGATAGGCAGAAGAGAGAGAGATATGAAGAAATATGTTCCCCCTGGAATACCTTTATGGAAACGGAGGAGGGGGGGGGACTTGGTCTTGGCTGAGGTGGGGAGGAGGGAGGGCCAATGGATGGGGGGGTGGGACAGCCGCCATTGTGGTGGTCGTCTCCCCCTCGACCCCCAAATTAACCTTTTTTTATTTATTTATTTTTTTTGTGAGGGATTTCAATTAGAATAGAGATATATGAAGTATGCATAAATACTATGATGTTCTTTATAGCCATACTGATGTATGAATGATATTAATTGTATATTATGCCTACGGAGGGAAAGAAATATAAAGGAGTATGTTTAATGTATCATATCTTTATGTGGATGTATAGACACGATCCCCACCCTAGGTGACCCCTGGGAAGGAAACATACTAATAAAGATTAAAAAGAAAGGAAGAAAAGGAAGATAATGAGAAATACCACCATGATGAGACTAAACCAGTTCATGGTATGAATACTAAGCTGAATTCTCCTTTTAATGATAGTCTACTGATGTGGTATAAAAAAAAAAATAATAATAATTGACATAAAGGAATGTTCCCCCCCCCCAAACCAGCCCTCCCCCGACAAACAGAATACCACCCCCCTCCACTACAATGGTGGTAGCATGTGTATATCAAAAAGTTGCACCACCAAAAAACTGAATGGAGTAGGGATGCAACCCCCCCTTTATTTTCCCCCTATTAGGCTAATGATGGCAAAACCTGAACTTCTACAAGCCTCAACTCAACCTAACCTAACCTTGGATGGCATGAGGTAAAGTCCCATCTCACACTCCCTGTCTATCCAGTTGGAGTGACACTAGTTGCGACCCGGAAGTGACGTTCCACACAAACATGGGACGCTGGATGGAACAGACACAGAAAATATATACCGAAAATATCTACAATCGATGCTGCAAGGAGACTGAAAATGCCTACACCTCTAGATTTGTGGTAGGTGTGGGGTTAAGATTAAAGACACCTCCGAGTGTCAATGGAAATTGGTCCGGTGGCTTGTTTAGCAACAAGGTATACATGCAATGTTAGAGAGACAGCCGCTGCTGATATAAATTACCTGGGCAAATAAATTAACAGCTGATGGTTTAATGTATTGCATGTATATAGCAATCTATGGATTTGGACTGTGCACCTTTACCACTATGTCTAAGTGTACGGCCTATTGTATGTACATATATACCACCACAGCCGGATTTGGCAGTTGTGCTTTCCCCACCCTTAGGGGAGGGGCATTACCAGTAGGACCCAGCATACCAATATGTATATATAGAAGGGGTAGGCCATTTGGTCTGTAGGCTCTGAGGAGAAGGGTTCACCCTGGAAAAGCGTCAGCCTGGCCATATGGACACCGTCTGGTCTCCCTGCTGAGGTGGAGCTCCGAAATAGTCCTGGAGGCATTGTGTTCGCCTTTTAACTTTGTTGTGCCTTTTCAATTGCTCTGTTTGTAAGTATATTTTTATTTCATTATCCTTTAATAAACTTTTTAAATGGTATTGCACTAGGTTGGTGCGCCCTTCTCTTGTTTTTGTATTCTTTAGTGCCTTTGGATGCCCATAGTCCTGAGGAGGGCTGCAAGACCTATGAGTGTGCAAATCTACTCACATCTATTAAGAATTACTTAGCCTGTTTTGCATCATCTATTTGACCAATAGACCCGAGCGCAGGAGGATTGGTTGTTGTTTTCTGTGACCTACTGATGCAGAGCATGACCCCCTCCCTTCGGAGACTGGACTGCAGGGCAGTATTCCAACATGATAACGACCCCAAACACACCTCCAAGATGACCACTGCCTGGCTAAAGAAGCTGAAGGTAAAGGTGATGGACTGGCCCAGCATGTTTTCAGACCCAAGACTCAAAGCATCTGTGGGGCATCCTCAAATGGAAGGTGGAGGAGTGCAAGGTCTCTAACATCTACCAGTTCTGTGATGTTGTGATGGCGGAGTGGAAGAGGACTCCAGTGGCAACCTGTGAAGCTCTGGTGAACTCCATGCCCAAGAGGGTTAAGGCAGTGCGGGAAAATAATGGTGGCTACACAAAATATTGACACTTTGGGCCTAATTTGGACATTTTCACTTAGGGATGTACTCACTTTTGTTGCCAGCAGTTTAGACATTAATGGCTGTGTGTTGAGTTATTTTAAGGGGACAGCAAATTTACACTGTTATACAAGCTGTACACTCACTACTTTACATTGTAGCAAAGTGTGATTTCTTCGGTGTTGTCACATGAAAAGATAGAATAAAATATTTACAAAAATGTGAGGGTTGTACTCACTTTTGTGAGATACTGTATATAAATATATGCTGGAATGCATCATTTTCACTAGAAGGATCTTTTTTTGTAGTTTGTTTTTAATAGGTATACCTTTGTTTTCAGCTTGCGTTTTGTGTTTTTAAAATCTATTTTTTTTATATATAATTAAAATAAGCAGTTGGTTATGCAGGTAAGCGGATCCTGCAGATGAAACAAAATGTGCAGCTTTGACTAAAGTTGGATAATACTCTTGCTATAGATGTAGGTCATTTATGTACCTCCTAAAGCCTGGCCAAAAACTCCCAGAGATTGCATCATCCCATTCTGCCTTGTTGCTAATAAATTGCTAAGACACTCCCATCCATTACTGCTCAATTCAACCATCACAGGAACGAGCACTTAAATCTGCACACATGTGTGGTCTACTTCTCCATCGCAGCATCACTAAACCCAGAGCTACTGCAACAGGGGAGACAAAGCACATATGAGGGGCTTTAAATCGTCTTGGAAGCAATGAGGCAAGCTGAGATGATGCCAGCTCTGGGAGCTTTTTGGCCAGGGCTGGGGAGGCACATAAATGGCCTACACCTATAGCAAGGGCATTATTTAACATAGGTCAAAGCTTCACAGTTTGTTTTATCTGCAGGTGCCCCTTATCTGCATTTCTTGTTAAAGGTGAATTAACCTTTTAATTTGTTATTCACTTATGTAATGTCCATCTAAATCTACTAGTACATCTAACATTACACTCTCCAAAGGTTCACAATGGTGCTGATTCTGATCTAAGAGTGATTGAGTTTCTCCTCCATAGATACATTGAAGGACTGATTAAAGCCTCGTACACACGATGCGATTGTTGTACGACCGCACGTCCAACTTTTCTCAAAATTGGCTGTCCGTGATTTTGTCTAGCGTACTGACGGTAGTCAAATTATCGTTCCACAAAGCCGAACATAGTGATGTGTTACAAGCTTATAAAGAGGGAGTTCAGGTGAATGTGAATTGTGAATTACAGAAGCAGGTTTACACGGCCGAACACTTCCTGGATTCCGAGCATGCATGTTTGTACTTCCAACTTTTGTTTGTCCAACTTCTGTACAGACGAGCGGAAAATCGTACAACGCCTTGTCGGCGTACAAAAGTTTTCTAGTCTTGTCATACAACTTCTGTTGAACGGTAATTCAAAATCGGCTGTCGTATGGAGAGTACTAACGGTCAGATTATTGTACTGTCATACAACAGTTTTCAGCCGATAATTGTACCGTGTGTACAGGCCTTAAGATTAACAGGTGTAAATAAAGCAAGAAAAGCATAAAAAAAAGAAAATGAATGCAGTCACCATGTCTAAGGATTGGTAAGCTGCAATATAGTACAACTTTGTTTTTTGGTTTAGATACTTTAAAGTGTATGTAAAGCCCAAATGGTTTTCGTTTTGAATAGAGTAGAGAATGATTAAAACTCTTGTCAGTTTTTTTTTATTTTTTTATTGATGTCTCTGTTTTGTCCGGGAAATTTTTCTTTAAGTTTCTGTCCCAGCAAATTAAAAGCAAGTTGATATCCCAAGACAGGTTTCCACATTCAAAGTCATCCTCTCACCTCCTGTTTCTGTGGCAACTCAAACATGTTGAATTTCCCAAAACTTTCTATACTTAAAGTGGTTGTAAACACTTACATACTGTATACCCAGTGAAGGGACTGGCCTCAGGTGATACCCAGAGATTAAACAAATTCTCCTACATATTTTGTACCGGTTTATCTGATGTCTTCTCTTCTGTACAGACATTAGGGCTGGGTTCACACCTATGCGAATTGAATGCGGCTTACACCGCATCCAATTCGCATGACACTTGTTGTTTTCAATGTATCAGGTTCACATAGGTGTGGTGCATTCGCACTCCACATTGCACAGAAAACATGTGCATCTTCTGTGCAATGTGGTACAAATTCTCAGCCTATTAAGTTCAATGGTAACGCATCTAACATGGAGATGTGTTCCACACTGAACGGCGATCTTTCCCCCTGCTCGCGGCCCTTCCCCCTCCCTCCCCCCACAGCTGCTGTGCTGTGAGAATGGACAGGAGCCGCAGAACAGTGGCTGTGTCCCTTCTCAGCAGCAAACAGGCTGGAATTCGCACCGCAATGGTGTGAATGCAGACTCAAAGTCCAGTAATTATAGCGCTTGTTTAAGCTTTCAGAGATCAGGGGCCGTGGAGCTGAAGTTACACCCTGCAGAACTCAGTGAGGAGAGACATCCCTTACCCCCTTCACATAGCACACAGGAACAGAGATGATGCTATCAATACAGGCTGTGTGTTGGAGCTCTCTCCCCTGTCACCTTTTTACCTCTAGGTGTCAGGAAAACCTATAAGAAGTGACCCATGCAGATAGCAGAGGAATGAAGCAGCAGACAGAAATTACACTCTGTGCTGTTTCTTCACTGGGATCATGCTGCAAGCGCGGGAGTGACATCACGCGGCTCCGGCCTGTCATAGAGCCAGAGTCCGTGACCCCGGAAGGAAGAGGGGCAGAAGATGGACGCCGCCTGGAGCGGGGACAGTGCGGGCTTCTAATGCAGGTAAGTGACACATAATAGACTAGTATGCGATGCATACTAGCCTAGTATGCTTTTACATTGCAGGGTAACAAGGAGGAAGTAAAACCCATCAGGGTTTACTTCCTCTGTAAGCATTAGTAAATAGATAGAAGGTGTATTAAATTTACTTGTTTTAAACATTTCTTCAGTTGCTTCCTTGATAATGAACGGATTTAGGGATAAGGGTTATGACAGAGGAAATTTGGAGCGGGTTAAGACACAAATCACAGACCTAGATAGAAGGGAGTTAATTAGAAGTAAATCTACAAATCAACAGAAGTATAAACTCCCATTTATCACTCAGTTCAATAAACAGTACAATTATATAGAAAAAATATTCAAGAAACATTGGCACATTTTACAAAGAGATATTAAATTAAAAAACATTTTACCTAGTGTACCTAAATTCATTTACCGAAGAACGGGCAACCTAAGAGACAGAATAGTCCATAACGTACCACAACCCCCTAAAAAACAGTGCATGTTTGGTGACCTTAAGGGTTTCTATTCATGCAGCAGATGTAAAGCATGTAAAACAGTGAAAAAGAGAGATAGAAAAGTTAATAGCTTCCAATCAACTGTCACCCAGAAAAAATATGATATTAATAAATTGATCACATGCCACAGCACACATGCCACTTATTTAGTGAAATGCCCATGTGGTAAGCAGTATGTAGGCCGCACGACTAGGAAACTGGCGGTTAGGCTGAGGGAGCATGTAAATAATATAAAAAAGGGTTTCAGAAATCATAGCCTTTCCAACCACTTTAGGATGCACCATAACAGGGACCCTAGCCTACCCACTTTTTGTGGGATAGACAGGGTGGAACGTCATTGGAGGGGGTCAGATATGGGCAAGGTGGTGTCTCAAAATGAGACCCGCTGGATACATGAATTGGCTAGTTTACACCCACAGGGTATGAATATAGGTATTGACTTGAATTGTTTTCTAACTAATTACTAAGTTTGTAAATGTCTATAATGCATGGGGGTTTGGAGTCCATTTTTGAGTATCCTAATAGTATAGCAAGATCTTGGTCTTAGTTTCATGAGTATATTAAAAATCAGTCATTTATAATTTTTATGATAATTTATTTTTATTTTTATATAATTCTATTTTTTTATATTTTTACATATGTTTTTAATATATTATTTATTTTTTATATATTCTCTAATTTGCAATGTAAAATTTAATTTTTATTTTTGTTTTCGTTTTCTGAACCAAGGGATTGGTTCAGATATTGTAGTCATTATATGGACCTAATTTTAATCAATTTTAGTCAATTCTAATAAAATCAGTAAATGTATTGTAATTTTGAATCAAATATATGTTAGCATCCGAGAGTTTGGCCATAATTAGTTAACTGGCCCCCAGATAAACAAAATGTAAGCCTTATAGGGAATATAGAACGGGAGCTGGGCCACGTTCGATTGGAACGCACGCTGACACTGCAGAGTCACGGCTTCTACAGAACAGCAGGAAAACGATTGTATATGTTGTAACAGCACGATTTGGTAAATAAAGTTACTAAACGAGTTGCGCGATGAAAGTTATCTTCTTTCTCCTATAAAACGGCTTGGAAGAGTGTACAACGACAGCCCTGGGAGGACAAGCTACACCAGTGAGAACCCATGGTCGGGTAACAGACCGTAATCGATAATTGACTTCTCTGTGTTATAAGGCAAGAGAGTCAATAAGGTTTGGTAAGTAGGGATCTTTACCCTAAGATTTGCACTTGGTGATCTGGCACTTTGGAAGATAGTCTCCTTGTATGGACACAGGCACAAGCACTTTGGAAGATAGTTTCTTTGCATGGATACTTTTTTTGTGGATGAAAGAACATTTATAGCTTTAAGCCATTGATGCATTGGATTGCACTTTATTTAAAGCACTGGGACTTTTCATATAATTTGCACAAGTTAACTTTTGCACGAACATTTGCACAGCAATTTTCCAATGAATTTTAATGTAATTTTGATTAATTATTTTTTGGAATTTATTATGAATTATATGTTTTAAGGCACGAGCACATAAGCCCTTTGAGCAATAATATATTTTGCACACAATATATTTTGCACATATATTTTCTGATGTACTACTATAAATCATCATATGGGATATGAGTGATTACCCATAAGTGCACATAGGAGTTATATCAGGGTGCAGCACCCTTCAAAGCAAGTGCTGTTAAAACAGGATTTTCATCTTGGTACACATTGCATCCTGGTTTCTGGCCTAAGCCAAAATGATGTCACAGGAGTCTTCATGGACTTTTTTTTAATCAGGAGGGGAGGAGGGGCTAAGCACATCCTCCTGCATGCATGCCTGAGCTAAGGGCTGATGGATTTCAGGAAGTAAATGTTATATGAATAATTTGCTCTTACTCAAGATGGCCATGGTTACAAATTCCAAGTAATTTCTCAACAAAATAAAGCATGGGGACATGGATGGATGGGTGAGTTTGCAGTGAATATTAAAAATGAATTAAATAGCATTTTCTGGTACAATAATTTTAATGTTGCACTCAAAAGTAACAGTACAGAAAGTCACCTATGCAGGGATTACAATGAGAAACAAGTCATACAGACATGAATGAAGTCTTGTGCAACAACCATTAGGCAATATAGAATTTACATACTTTCAGAAATTTAGTCATGTAAGATGCTGGACATCTTTTCGTTGATCATCAAGGTGGTCAGGTTGCTTTTCATTGCTGCAAAAGGCACCAAAAGTGATTCCCAGGTCTTGGTAATGGCACGTTTAGCAACAATAAATAGATACGTTGCAAGCTTCTGTTGATAGGAGAAAAGGCCCTGAATCGGGCAATGCAATAGTGCCAGTTTGCTAGTTTGCATGCTTATGGATAGGTATGTGAAATAGAGTGTGTAAAAGTCCAAAGACCCGGTACCAGGACCCCATTAAATGTGGGTATGGTCACCACATGTGGACCACATCACTACGTTGATCACAACCCCAAAGCACCCATTACTGTAAGTAAGGTTCAAACCTGCAATACGGGCCAGGACTCAATACCATCTTAAAGGGACCTTGTAAGCTGCTTCCAGCGTGGACGTATTGAAGGAACATTTTGGAAGACCAATCTTATGGGTCAATAGAAGTTCCTGATCCCAGCTAGACTTATAGGAAGCAGAAGAGGAAAGGCCAATAGCATTCAGAGAAGAGTAGATCAAGGAGATAGTGCCTGGGACCCCAGGGGAGTGTATAGGAGCAGATATGTTCAAAGGGTGTGGATTGAAAGGGGTAGGTGGAGTTGCGACTCAGGGAGGTCACCCAATGGCGAAGTTGTACATATTGGAAAAACACCATAGGCGGTGCCTTGTGAGTCTCCTGATTGGAGGAAATGTACGGGAGGTGAGAAAATGACAGACTTCAGGAAAACAGTGGGATACCTACCAGACAAATGCACTCAGCTAGTCCAGGCCCGGGGGGAAAAGAGAATTACTGAAAGGGGAGGAGAGGCAAAAAAGGAGACATGAGGTTGCCCAAATGACGCACAGAGTCTCAGATTCTTAAACTATGAAGTAAAAGGGGGCTGATGTTGGGAAGGGTGGAGCCCATATGATAGCCACAGTAGAGCCACCATCGTATCTGCGTGCAGTTGGGGAGCTCAAAAAGTACACAAAGGGGAACGTCCATGGTGGAATAGAGAAAAGTTGGGAGATTTGAGCCGCTGTTTAATAGTCCACCCTGCAGTCTGTGGGTATATAAGGTGTAGTGTGACACGTGGGGACACTTTTAAGTCCAGAGAAATGAAAGAATTGTATTCTGTAGTAGACACATAAAGAAGGAGGACAGGCAAACAGGCAAGGGTTCTGAAGTAATATAAAGCTTTGGGGAGTATAGCAATTTTAACCACATGGATGTGGCCAATCCAGGACAGAGAGGGAAGCTACCATGATTGCATAAGTGAGGTGATAGTTCGAAAGAGTGGGTAGTAATTAGCCGCAAAAAGAGTGGAGTATGAGAGAGTTCGTTTGACGCCCAAGTAGTCCAGAGGGGTGGTGACCCACCAGTGTGGAAAGCATGTTTGGAGATGATGCATGGTGGAGGAAGGTAAAGAAATATTTAGCGCTGTCGTTTTATGGTGGTTAATCCGAAAGAAGATGTTGAAGGTTGGGGAGCATAATCAGGGGATTGGTTAACGTCAAAAGTGCGTCATCCGCAAATAAGTTAACCTTGCAGTGTATTCCAGCATACTAGATACCAGGGATGTTGTGATCATCCCAGAGCGCTATGGCCAGGGCTTCAAGTGCCAAGAAAAATAGAACAGTAGAGAGAGGGCACCCCTGCCTTGTACCACAGTGAATTGAAAAGGGGATGGAAAGGTGGTCAGCATATTTAATGTGGGTGGAGGGAGAAGAATAGAGAGCAGGGATCCACGAGAGAACAGAATCCCCAAAGCCCCATCTCCCTAAAACGTAGTGTAGGTAATGCCACAAAATGGAATCAAAGGCTTTGTTAATATCAAGGAAGGAGGAAGCCTGGGATCTTGCGGTGGTTCAATAGATGTATCAGATCGATCACCTTTCAAGGGTGGCCTTGGAATTAAATAGCGTTTTTAGTTCATGGTGCTCAGATACAGCTTAGTTCAATGTATTTCCCACTCAGAAGGTCAGTGCACACAAAAGTGATACCTTTGTGATAGGTGGAGTTTGGTGGACTGCATCAGCCTCTGGTTAGTCTCTCTTTAACATCAGGCTCCTCCCGCCCCACTACAAAAGGACTTGTCTATGTCCTGTCTGTTATGAGTGCAGTGGCTGAGGAAGGAGCGCACTGTGGAAAGAATGCCCAGTATGGACATTTCCATCTCAGTGCCATCCACTGACAGATTCATGAACCTGTTTCTGACAAGTACATGAATCTGGTGCAATCACCGACAATTTTGGTGTGGAGACCTGACAGAATTCTAAAGAGTGTCTGTCTGTGACACTCTTAATGAATTCCCCCTATGTTACACTAGGAATGAAAACTGCATTTCTGACCAATGACTGTCAGGAACCATGATAATATTATGGTCAATTCAATACAATGTACAGTATTATTTTGTATGTATTATTTTTTATGTATGATTATGTTTTTATTTTATTTTTGTTATTTTGCAGTACTTTTATATTATTTGTTAAATATTTGTGCTGATGAAACTGTGGCCTCTTGTGGCTCCTATTCTACCTGTTTCTTTCAATTTGATAGGGAAGTGTGAAGTCTTAGGTTCAGATCCAGCTTATGACATACCTCCCAGGAAGACCTAAACAACTTCCTCTCCCAAGGGAGGCACCGAATGCTGGTCACATCCAGGATGCCAGCCACTTCCAATACACAGAGCAAAACCTCTCTTAAAAAAGTTTCCCCATAGCCCTCATATTTGTGATGACCCCCTGAGCATGAGGGGACAGACAAGCCAAACATCGCTGCCTAAATCCTCTAGCTCCTTTTCCTTGGGGTCAAAGGCTAGGGAGATAGAAACTGACTGGAACGATAGGGTTTATAATAAAGTGCAACTAAAGGCAATTTTCCAGTTTTTAGTGCTGTTTGTGCTTCCCATCAGGGAGACTCACCCTCTCTATTAGTCCTGTTTGCCAAAGAAAATCACAATTTTTGGGTTGACACCAGAACAGAATAGAGGGGAAATCTTCCAATGGGGATACAAGTTCCTGGTGACCCTGGTGACACCCTGGGATTCTCTCACCTCCTGTCTTGGCTATTGAACAGGAAGAGATATTTGCCCTATGGGACACAGATGGTTAAAAAAAACTGGCAGGGGTTATAACCATCCTTTACTTTATCCAAAATGAAAAACAAAATTGCCTTTGAATTTAACGCTCTCTCCACCAAGAATGTCCTAGTGCAATTCCTAAAGAGATGCAGACATCCTTTACACAGGAGCTGGGCTCTCTTTTGGTCTTAGTACTGGTTCTACACTCCTGACCCCTAGTGTTTGTGTGTTATGCACACCTGATCCCTGCATTCTGTGCATTATGCTCTCCTGACTCCTACACATTGCGCATTAAGCACTCCTCTTATAACTCTGATACTGTATACATATGGTTAACAAAATAATATGTATTTTAAGATTCTGCTTTCTGCTTTTAAAAATGAAAAAAACTACAACATGACAATCACTTTTATAGCTCATTAAAAGGGAACTTCATCTTTATCATAAAAATTCCAATAAAGAAACCTTGAGAAATGTATTGTAATGCCAATCTACAAACAGGTAGTTATAGATAATTGCTGGTGTTTTATTCTTTGCATATTTCATTTTTCTTTTTTCCCTATTCTTTTCACAGTGGCCATCTTTACTAGGGGCAGATAAGTCCATCTCCCTTTACTTCCTGGAACTCTGTATAGAACTCTGGGTCTGCCTCCTGGAACATGTAACAGGAACTTTACAGGATGCAGTTGTGAGGCCAGGGTTACATCATCAGTGCCTCACTCAACCAGGAAGTGGAAAACTGTAATTGTAAAGTAAAAGAAAAAAGTGTTTGCTTAACTAATGCATAAGACGATTTTGTAACTGCATGCAGAGCTGTATGCTGCTGTGTTTTTTGTGAAAGAGGGAAATGTCCTCATTAATAGACTTGTGCACGAAGGAAAATTTTGTTTCATTTCGTTTTCATTCATAAAATACATAATTTTGTTCTGTTATGTTCGTCATGTTATGTTAATTCATTTTCGGATAGTTCGTTATTCCTGTAGAGTATCGATATTCATTATAATAAATTGATTCATATTCGGATAGTTCGTTATTTATATATGCATATATATTCGTGATAACGATTCGTAGTTCGGAAAGTTGTTTGTTTATTGAATCCATTAACACACTCAATGACAATATCTCTTCTCCTCTGCTCAAATACAATATAACACACTTCTCACTCAGTTCTCAGGAATGCACTTTGCCAGTAATCCAACCTCCAGCACAAAATTAATCAGTTGATTGGACTGTAAGATTTACTCAGAGTTGACCTTTTGTTTCATTAGACCTTTAACGAATCATGCCTAATTTATTCATTATGTTCACTATAATTTCTTATGTATTAGTTGAAATTAGTTATTTTTTTCTTCGGACATTCAGATACATTCGCATGTGCGAAAGATGCAAAATTTGGCCGAATTTAAATTTGTTACGAAACGAGTTTCACATGTCTACTCATTAAGAACCTGCAGGTAGTTCACTTGGCAGTGTATATGTGGGTATATATTATTACAGCATGCATTTTCAAGTAGCAATGTATAAAACCGTGTATGTATACTTTGTGTACATGCATGCCCACTGTGGTACCTTCTGTAAAATTGCCTTTAGTAATAGCAATTCACACTTGCACCTATTCCTACTGTATGATATACAAATGCAAAAAAGCTAACGGTTGTAACATAGCCCCAAAAATCCCATCCCATTTTATTTTAGATATGCCACCATTTAGCTGGCATATATTTAGACTCTAGAAAGTATACTGTTTAAAAAAAAAAAAAACAAATAAATTACTGAATTTGTTATATTTATATATATATATATATATATATATATATATATATACTGTACCTGGTATGCACATCTACATGCCCCTAGTAAATACTGTGATGATATGATTGGGTTTAGCCTGGTTCTCTCACATATCTTGTTGACAGTGGTGTACACATTTCTTTATTAGAAGATTAGGGCCAGTATGTTTGCTACAGTATGCAGGAATCCCAAAGAAATTACAGATTATTTAGTTATTGTGAATACTCCCTTTAAATAAAAATACATAGATCCCTTGTGTTATCAATAATTAACCAAAGAAAAAAGCAGTCAAACAGCTCTACAAAGAATGCTCAAATACAAAGCATTTTAAATTGAATTTTGATTACGATTTATCTCAAGCCTTTTGTTCCATTGCTTGGTTAAAAAAAAAAATCTTCTTTAAGAAAAAGGGAATCGGTGCTGGGCGAGAAACATATGATAGCAATCCAAGTATGTGACATAGTGCAGACATAACAGTGCACTCAGACACTTGTTACAAGTACATAAACACTTTGCTTTTTTTAAGATTTAAAAAGGAGCAGCAGCTGAGAGAGCAGTCTAAATCACAGGGACCCTGGTTCTGCCATATATCATCTCCTAATTAACTGTTAATTTGCCAGTCTTTAACTTAAAGCATGCCGGTCATTTATCACATGCGGGTGTCAGAAATTAGCAGCATAGATTGCACAGACCCCTCAGTTGCATGGGTTTCATTCCTTGTATATTGTAGCAGGTTAGAAAATAAATACATCCCAAGATCAATTTCTGTAATTCTCTTAGAGAAAAGATCATTTAAACGCCTGTTTCTGACAAGCAGCAAAATGGCAATGCAACATAATCACATGAAGGCAATATACAGTGTTTCATATATATATATATATATATATATATTTTTTCAATATTTTGAAAGATAAAATTGCTAAAATTATGTTTCGCTTTTATTTAGTTAGGTAAATATAAAATATTGAATATAGGTTTTGGTATTTATAATTTACAACCAGCAGATGGAGTTACTATTTCTGACATGTAATTTTAACTCCTGTGCTCAATAAAAAAAGCTGTTTAAACTGTGTAGGCAGGTGCAGTTAGCCTGCTTGCCTGTAAGTGGCTCTGTTGCCATTATGAAATGGTAAAAGGAAGATCTTAAGCAGGTGTTACCTTCCCTTTTAGAGAAACCCCTAGGGTGGAGCTAGTGCCCATATAATACATTGTACAAGCTGTGGGTGGGGCTCGGGTAATACAGGGTATGGGAGCTGGATAACCCTGGTGTATCAAGATGTAATCCTGAGTTGTAGCTTCCATAAATAGGCTTTGGCAGGGCTGTACCCCTTGGGATAGTGGTACAGAAGACATGGGGACTAACTGGAGAAGCCTTCTCGACCCCTAACCTTCTTCTGCAGGTCCTGTAGCTTGGTGTGTATGGCCTCGGGATATGTGTAAAAGTCTTCTATTGTGTGTGGAAACAGACAACATGGGAGCAGAAAATATGAGGGAGTGTGCCTAGCTGAGCAGAACTGGAGAGGGGACATTGTGAGAGTAGCAGTATGCTACTTTGGGAAGTTGTCCCATCTTTGTGGTGCTTCCTAGAAGAGGTGTAAAGGGAAGCTGGCTGAAGAGGTGTAATTGCGCTCTGCACTGATAAGACTGCTGTGAATGTAAGGCCTCATGTACACTGCTGCTGGTAAACAGACGTTTAGGAGCAGTTGGGCATTTTTTTCAGCTGCCCCTGAACTCTCCTCTGTTATCTTATCAGTACATTTACACAGGGTCGTTTATAGTAATTTCTAGGCAGTTGAGTCTAGAAGCATTTCTTGGAAAGTAAAAAAATGCATTTGAGAGGGATGTTCAGAGGCATTTGAAACGCTAAATGCCTGTAACAGCTTGTAAATGCGCCTAAATGCGGTAATTCGCATCTAGGAGCATTTCGTTTACAGATATTTTTCATTTTACAAAAAAATGCTCCTAGACGCAAACACGGCTAAACGGACATTTTTAAACGTGGGTTTCTAGCTGTCAAGTTGAGTCGTTCAGGGGAGGTTGAAAACCGCCTAAGGCTACATAATGATAATGATATTTTGCACTAAAGTTCTGCCAGCATATCAATGCACCAATTCAAATAATGGTAATGGCCTCCATATATGGCAAAGTCCATGATGCTGGTGTCTTCAGTATGGGCTGCAGGTCCCAGCTCTTTGTAAGCAGCTGGAGATTACATCTTGGAAGTCTGTCTGTATCCTTTTCCCATGCAGCAGACTGAGACTGAGCAGAGCCCCCCCCCCCCCTTTTATTTACTGCACAGAGAGAGAGGCAGAGCTCAGAAATTGTGCAGGAACTGCATTAACCCTTCCCTCCCAACTAGGGCAGCCAGATATTTAACTAACAGTAGGCAACCTGCCTACAAGCTATATACTGTATACAGCACTGTGTTCTGGCTGTGAAACCAGGACTTCTTATCTGATTTTCAGTACAAAATCAAATCAGGCTGAGCTGTGCCCAGCTTCCCTGTGCCATTTGTTTGATAATCCCTTGCCTATTAGACCAGAAATGGCCAGAACTGCTTTTTAACATTGAGCTCAATGTGATTTAGATTTGACACCTGAATATTAGTCATGTTTGCCACACCCTGCTTGAATGAAACCCAGACACATTTAGCTCATCACTAGTAACAAAATACATTATATCACTCTATAATGTTAATATAATCTCAGCTTCTGTGATTCTTTAAATCAATTCTGTGCTTGGATCACATAACACTCCCAGATTCATTACACTCCCAGATTCATTACACTGACAGATTCAACTTAATTTGCCAAGAAACCCAAACAGATAAGGCTGGTGTGCACCCTCCTCCCCATGCTGCATCATCCTTACTTGTTCTTCATTCTGTCAGATTTCCACTCACTCAATTTTCACCTCTGTAAATCAAATGGAGCAGAATTATGCCAGTGAAACAACTGTAATAAACCTTAATTCTCAAGTATTAAGTTTAAGATCTGGAATCTGAGTCCATTTAAACACTTTCAAATATTACTGAGCCTTGATGAAGTGAGAGCATGTTTTGTCCCTGAAGCACAAAGGCTATTTTGTGAATTATTAGAGCTGTTTTGGCTTCCTTTTTGGATTTGGTCTAGAGTTCCTTCAGGTGGTTTAAGCTCCAGGTAAGACAAAATATCACTCTATCTGATGAGTTCAAGACAGCTAATTACTAAAATGAGTGTAGGGGTACTGTACACATAAAGTAATCCCATATTTGATGCAAGTATTAATTAAGTCATTTTGGTATCTGGTCATTTACCCCATAAAAATAGGCTTTTTATAGATATCTATGTTGCTTAATATGCTTGACTGTAGCTTTTATTTTATTTTTATGTATTTATTTACATTACTTTTATACTTATTATCCCTATACATTCCCTTAACCATTATAAACAACTTCATCCTACTACCCCACCCTATTCACAATAATGATGTTTATTGCATTCCCTTATTGCAACCACAAAAATGTTGTACATGTTTATATTGTAATCGTAAGCGAACTCAAAACTGTAATGCTAAATATAAAAAATAGAAAATATCATCCCAACATTCAAAGATCCTCAAAGGTGGTAAGAATGAGATGCTAAGATTAAGAGAGTTGACTGCATATGCAACATTACAAACAATGTAACAATTTGTGATCAAACATTTTATAAAAATTTGCACAGATTATGATAGTCCTGCTTTAAAGTGGTTGTAAAACCCCATTCATGAAATCTGACCTGGGCACATATATCTGTAGTGTTTACTTATCTCTCTCCAAAGCCCTAAGTCCCGTGTCTTTCTGCTGCTTTGTTCCTCTGTTATCAGTATGATAACTTCTGACAAGCTCTCCAACACAGGAGATAAAAGCAGCTGGAAGGCTGTAAATTTGTTTCGGGGAGGGACCTTAGAGATAGATAAGCAGAGAGCTTGTCTATTCACAGCACAGTTCTGCAAATTTCTTTGTTCCTCTGCCTATGTGGAGGGGGGGTGGGTGTCTTTTCTCCAATCAGCTCTCACACAGTGTATGCTCAGACTCCCCTCCCACTGCTGGAACAGGAAGAAAAATTTCTCACACGAACTGCACTTTCTATAGAATGACCAGTAGAAAGGGGAAGACAGCAGATATACAAATAAAACTTATGTAGGGAGATTTGTTTCATTTCTGTGTATCATCTGAGGCTGTTCACTTCACTGGGTATATGTGAGGGTTTACAACTACCTTAAAGGATAGCTATACATTAATGATGCAGGAGACACCAGGAGATGGCCCCATAGATACTATAGAATTCTACTTAGCAGGCATGACCAGAGGAAAAAAGATTTTAGACACAGGCACTGAAGGTAAGTATATATCTGGGACAGAGGATGAGTAAGTTAGAGCCATTGGCTGGGGTAAAAAGATGTCAGCCGGTATTAAAGTATCATTATTTGCTGGTAATTGTCTGAGAGTTATTGCTGTTGTTATTATACATTTTATTGTGAACAATTGTTTCAAGATGTCATCTATCCCCCAATTAGACTACAAAAAAATGCAGAAAGAAAAAGGTGACTCTACGCAAATATTTCCATAACAGATAAAATCTTATACAAATAATTATTATAGTTTGCCTTTAGGTAATATGTTTTTTTGCTAGCATCACCTGCCATGGTCTAAGGTAAAGCATATGGTCTTTGTTTTATTCCCAGCAACACAAATGTTTATTTATATGTTATTAATCTAAGGTTTTTGGAAGCAATTTGAGGTCCATTTTTAGCAAAGCTGAAATTTGGCATGAGGAATGTTACAATCTGCATGAAAATGAAGTAAGGAAAAAGAAAATTTTAATAAAACCTTTTTTGAACATTTTAATATAATTAGGGAACGGTCACAGATTATGATTTCTACAAGCAGAAAATCATGAACATCATATAGACCCAGTGGTTAATTTATGGTAACCAAAATGCATTTCAGAGAATGGAGGAATTTCCATTTTGCTTTTCTTAGTTGTATCTACCCCATCAACTGCCAATTTGTAGCTGCTGGAGATTGTGAAACAAGGAATGACATTAAATAGGCTTTCACCTACCATTTGTAGTTGATAGGTGACTACCCATCAGCTGCTACTTGTAAAGTGACAAAAGATCTCTCAGGAGCTTCTACTTAGTCCAAAAAATGTGAAAACACTTTTTAAAAAATTAGGCAGATAGACTAGATATATATTGCTCATGCCTGGGTAACATTGTGGTCACAGGGTCACAAACTTCATCAGTGTATCATAACACCTTTCTTGGCATTAATTATACACTGAGAAGATATTACATATGAGGATTACATGCTGTATATATTGCATATAATTTTTGAACTGATGGCATATATTACATACTGTACTCTATATATTGAATATAATTGATAGTTAGTATGTCTTGTAGTGTACCAGCAGGGATACCTGGTCCAGTGAAAACTGCCTAGCAAGAGATTTCCCCATAATCTGGAAACATTTTCTTTCACTATATATATATATATATATATATATATATATATATATATATATATACAGTTCTAACCATTTCTTTTTCTATCCTAAACTACTTGCTAACCCATAAGTGTCAGTATGACAAATACGGCCCAAAATAGAATTTCAAATAGATTTGGCAGTTGTCATCCATGCAAATATACACTCATCTTAAAAGCTTCTGGGGTCCCCCAACTCCATTTAGTGGCAAAGGACAGTATTCATAGAAGAATGCCATAACAGTCTATACTAGCTATAATCAACATGGTATACTATACATGTAAGCATTTCTATGCATATAAAAGGAAAGTATTTTTGATCATGTGCTTTTCATGGAAGTAATTGCATGTTTTTATATCGTAGAGAGGTGCCTCCATAATTTCCTCCTGAATCCACAAAATGAAGGTGCTCTGGGCCTAGTGCAGCTTGTGATTTCATAATTCATATATATGTGATAACTCATTAATACCTTGACACAGTTTGTTGAGCCCGTAATGGAGGTTTTCATGTTGATTTACCATAATGCAGATGTATAGCATTTTTCAAGTACCAAATAAAATATAATAGTTTTTAATAGTATTTGAATCTTTGGGTCATTGCAGTACCTTAAAAGAGTAAATTTCTCCAAAATTAAGGGAACACCCATTTTAGTTAGTTGTCCTCAAAACAAGTGTCCCCACCAGAGACTTTCCCTTCTATTCCGCTTCTAGGGACAATGATAACATTTTAAAATTTCCTCTCTTTGCCCTAGTTACAATGGTCACCAGAAAAAACAGAGAGGTTGTATATGTTTCAGTCAGCAATGAAAACCTTACAGGGCTTTAACCACTTGCGTTCTAAGCACTTATACCCCGTTCCTGCATAGGGCAATTTTCAGTTTACAGAGCTGTGGCACTTTGAATGACAATTGCACAACACTACCCAAGCTAAATTTTTATCATTTTTTTGCACAAATAGAGCTTTCTTTTGGTGGTATTTAATCACCACTGGATTTTTTATTTTTTGCTAAAGAAATAAAAAAAGACCAAAAATTTTGAAAAAAACAAACATTTTCATAGTTTGTTATAAAAGTTTGCAAACAGGTAATTTTTCTCTGATGTGCACTGGTGAGGCTGCACTCATGGGCACTGATAGGCTGCACTGATGGGCACTGATGAGGAGACACTGATGAGGATGCACTGATAGGTGTCACTGATGGGCACTGATAGGTGGCACTGATGGGCTCTGATAGGCAGCACTGAAGGGCACTGAGAGGTGGCACTGATAAGCACTTATAGGCAGCACTGATGGGCACTGATAGGCAGCACTGATAGATGACACTGATGGTCACTGATTGGCAGCACTGATGGCACTGATAGGTGACACAGATTGGCACTGATTAGAAGCACTGGTGGGCAGAGATTGGGACCGATGTCTCTGTAACAGAAACCGGTTACTGGCTTTCTTCTATTCTCCTCACGCTGATCGTGAGAAGAAAAAAAGCAGATAACCAGCTTCTGTTTACTTCCGTGATCAGATGTCAGCCGGTAACAGCTGATTACGTGTTAAAGGACAGCTGTGATTGGTCCATTCCCCTGTTCTGTGATCATCCAAGTCCTAAGGACTCGACGATCACAGAGTGTGCCAGCCATGTGCTGCAGGGGGTGCGCGAACAGTGCGATCATGGGAAGACATCTATTGATGCTCTTCCGCCACTGGAAGCCCAAGCTGTAGCCATCTTTTGGCTATAGCGTGGGCGGAGGGTGGTAACCCCCCCCCCCCACACACACACACACACACACACACTCTATCCAAAACTGAACAAAACGTTTTGGCTTAAATTACATTTTAAATGCCAACTTCAGTCCTCCCTTTCAAATCCTCAAGGGTCTGGGAAGGTGGTGGTCAGTAACATATCCATTATTCAAGCGAGGTTCGGGCAGGTGGCAATCAGAGAGTAATCTGTTATCCAAACAAGGGTCAGGGCATGTTATAGTCATGGACTAATACATTATCCAGGCAAGGGAGTTAGCAACAATAGACTACTAGACATAGAAAGGCAAGGCACATATACAGAGCTGGGAAGCAGAATGCCATCACAAGCCAAGCATAAAGGGCCTGGATTGGGTGGCTAATTATGCCACACTGACATGTGTCCCTCCCCACTTCTTTTCCATATGGAATAGTCACATTCCTGCCCTTTTGGAGATTCTCTACCATCTTCTGTCAGTCACTCTCATGGTCTCCTGTTCCAACCTGCTCGCATATTCCCAGCCTGTGGCCTTTTACCTGAAATAATATCCAGTCCAAAAGCATTTTCAACACTCTACTGCATTGAGTCAGGCACATTTAACAGTACATGTTCTTCATGGTACACGGTCATAGTGCTGAATACTCGGTAAAGTACACAGTACCATTGTCATCAGCCATCTTTCCAGATGTTACAAGTCCCTCCCCTCAGGTATTTCCACACAAAGGGTGTTCCTCAAACTTAGACCCCGAGTGCCATCCTGAACCAAGTCACAGGACCTGCTAAATGAAGGTCACGGTTGACAAACTTCCTCCATCTTCCCCCTAGTTGCCCTTCTGTAGTTAACCAGGCAGTTCAGCCCTGCAGAGGGCTCTCTTTATCTCTTTCTGGAAGGAACTCAGCTTCCCCGGCCTCTTTCTCTCCACCAGACATGGATCTACATGTTGCTGGTCAGGGGTGTCCTGTTCCCATACTCTCTTATACCACAGCTGGTATAAAAATGGCATCAATTCCACCCACTGCATCACCACAAATAAAAGGCACTACACCTGCCAACACAGAGCCCCGAGCTTGTAATGCCTAAATAGAGCTCTTTAGAACCCTAGACAATTTATAGAGTTGCAGGGCCAGGGGTTTGAGGTTGCTGAGCTAATCAATGAGAAGAGAGGTGAGCAGATGGAACTGAACTGACCCACTGCCCAGCAACATGGACATGTTCTGAGCAGTACCACTCAGGAACATTTCCTATGCTCAGAAATGATTGGCTGGGCAACAGATGCTGGGAGGGAAGTGGAAGGAGCTCCCGCAGGAGTGATACTAACTGTATCATTATGCTGTGAATAAAGCTCATGCCAGTGATGTCCAGCACCCACAGTATGTTTGCAGTCTTTGAGCTGGGTGTCATTGAACCCAGAAGACATTGGACACTTTGTGGCAGGGAAAGGATATTGCAGGGGAAAATCTCAGAGTGAAAGTGAGTTTTTTTTGCCTGAGCTACTTTTTTCTTTAACACAACAGGGGACCTTTTTATAAAAATTAGCCCAGAGTTAGGTTTTACGTTTTATATGGGCAACTTGTATAATTAGTTTTCAAAATTGGTTAAAACTGCCACTTTTCTTGGGCAACTAAACCTTTTCAATGAGTCATGATTTGATGTTACCACAGGCACAGGTGCTTTATGTTATTCATAAAACTCTATTCAATATTGTTCATTGTTTGGGAAAGTTTCATAACATTTTTTATACTTCCAACTCTCCGACTGAATACACATCAAATATTAAAACAGAATAGTTTAAATACTTTGGACCATGCACACCTTCTTATCAGTATTCTGTCTGAGTCTGCCATGAAAAGTGAAGAAATTTTAGTAATCCAGTTCCTGTGAATGGCAGGAGGCTTGTTTTGTATTGTGTAATGTAATCTAAGCTGACATGTAGAAGACAGATTTGTTACAGGTGTAAGGGGAACCTGTCCCGTACCATACTGCTAAATGGACTGGGATACTTTTATTTACAGCTCAGACAATATCCTCCTGTATAAACTCTACACCTTCCCAAACTCCCACTCCCAACGCTGTGGAATGCGTACAGAAATGCTGTTGTATATGTGGTTTCGAAGCCCTTTTTAAAGTTTATCTACCACCTGCACAATAAGGAGACAAGCAATTTCTGGCTGGAATGAACATTCATGAGATTACAGTTTCCTACAAGCAATTGACAACACTAAAGCATGTGCTATTTAGGGCCTTAATGGAGGGCTGGTGTTGCCAATTTGATCAAACATAATTACCCTTTGAAAGTGCATTCCTCCTTCTCTGACCCCCATGGTCGATTCGTGTTGTCAGGCTGCAAATATACTGAAATACCGCTCACTTTGCTGAATGTCTACTCCCCTATTTCAGGCACAATAGGTTTCTTGACATGAGTTTTACTCTGCCTCTCCGCTGTTCATGGATTATGGGCGGAGATTTCAATTTGGTCATGTCACCGCCCAGGGACAGAAAGGCGTTGTTTCAGAATTCACCCTCCAAACAGGCTAATAAAGTATCTATATCTTTTCTTGGTTAATTAGAGAGCATTGTCTCTTTGATGCTTGGGGAATTAAACATCCCCTTTATAAACAGTTCACCTTTTACCCTGTTCCCCACAAGATCTACTCTCAGTTAAATTATTTTCTATTTCAGCACCCTAAACATGTAATTGGTGTGTGAAGGAATATCTCCTTCAAGTTAAAGTGGAGGTCCTGCCAACCCGGCAAAAATTTAAATCCAGCAGCTACACTGTTTACACATACTGCAGCTGCTGACTTTTAATAATAGGACACTTACCTGTCCTGGAGTCCTGCGATGTCGGCATCACAACTGATGTTTCCATCAGCTGTCGGGTGCTGCCGCCACCATTGCGGGTAAGAGAAAGTGGTCATGTATTATTACGGCTTCATGCCGGGAACCCTACTACGCATGTGCGAGGCTCCGCTCCTCTCTCCTACTGGCCTGGCGGTGGGGGAAGGAGGAGGAAGGAGGAGGGAGCTGAGCTGCTGGCATAATTTGTGGCAGCCCAGACTCGCAGAAGTAGGGACAGGGGTAGGGGGAGGGGAGACAAATGAGCGTAAATTCCACTTTTGAGTGGAACTCCGCTTTAACACTGTCCGAGAGCAACTTTCCCAGGACTTGATTGAACTATTGTGGATTATTAAGGGTGCGGTGCAAAGTTCCTGTACATTATGGGAAGCTCATAAAGCTTACACGAGGGATCAGTGCATTTCTGTTGGCACCCAATTCAAGGGAGATATGAACCAGGCTAAAGCCTCCCTGCTAAGTCAGTTACACAGTAAATCAAGGTTGAAAATAATCAGCGCAAACTATCCTAAACAAATTCTAACAATTGCAGCTGAACACTCAAGATCAATTACACAACACTTTCAAGTAAACATATCTAAAATAGTGCAGCACAAAAAAAAAACAATTGAATATTTATAAGTCTTATGAAATGTATAAAAAAAATAGAAATTACACATAAGATATTCTTGAGGCACATATATGCGAATTGGATGCGGATTTGACCGCATCCAATTCGCATGACAGGTGAGTGTGCCCGGCTCTCAATGAAGTCGGTTCACACAGGTCCTTTGCGTGTTTGGGTCTGGTTCAGGTGCAAATTCAGGCAAAAGTTTGCACCTGAATCACACCTGTACCACTGAACAGACATGCACCGGACCCCCGGATCGTGAAAAGTGATGTCTCTAGATGGAACATACAGGTGTCATATATTGTGCGACACCTCCACCATGCACACAGATGGCTGCTCACCTTAAGACCATGACCCCCTGAATCAACAGGACGGTCAAACTAGTGTAGCACCCTCCATGCTAGGTAGGTGTAGTGAGAGATTTTTGGTAGGTAAGGTAAAATTTAAGCAGACCTAACTGAGTGCAGGCCTGATTGTTTTGATTCTGGGTTGGGAGTGGCTCAGGTAGGATTGCGTGATTCACACAATGGTGTCATCAGGACCTCCCACTTCTTTCCAGAGGGTCCTGGTGTTTTCTGGAAAGAGAGCTGGGAGGGGAGGTGTAGCCATCTGGGGTGTTCTAAGGAGCCCTGACCCATCCCCAATCTGGGTTGGCAGGGGGCAGGCCTCCTTAAATACCCAGGGTCAGCCCAATCTGGGAGGACAAGTTTGGGAAGTCTGGAGATGGAGTAGTGTGGGCTGTTGCAGCCTAGGGGAAGCTCCCAGTCTGGGGAGGTGACCCCAGGTGACCCCAGGCCTGGAGTGCTCAGGTGCAGCCAGGAGGAGTGAGATCTTGGTGACAGGCACAAGGCAGAGCAGAAAGAACAGCAGGAGAGAGCACTATCCGGGCCTCTCCGGGCCTATCACGAGAGAGGACGACAAGAAAGACGAGACGGAACACGGACAGTGGTTCTAGAGTGAGGAGGACCGACGTGGACTCGTGAGGTCCGGACCCCAGTGGACCCCAGTGGAGGGGTCTGACCCTCGAAGGGGATCCGACGTTGTCGGGTGTGATGAGGTAGAGGTCTGAAGGGTTTGAACAGGAGGGTCTAACCCGACTGGGACCCATAAATTCCTCCGGACGGGGGACGGTTGGGTCTAACCCCTACCCAGTCCCGAGGAATCTTGTGGGGTCTACCGATGTGGAGGGGAGGGTCGAGAGAAAGGTCTTTTGTGGTCCTGGGAGACC
>BLSH010162256.1:175881-187385 GCA_018402905.1 Glandirana rugosa | reverse complement strand
TTATTTTGTAACCATACATCTTTCACTCACGCTAATGAAACATGCTCTGTAACACAGTCTTTACTCTCATTACTGCACTCCCCAGCTGCTGTTATGCACCTTTCCCAGAATGCTCTACACTAATGTTCTAGCTTGACAATGGCCTGCGTATTCTGGAGACAGAATCTGAAAGGAAGTTATGGTCAGCTAAGCCTATAACTCACAATGGTGACAGATGCCATCATTTTAACGACTACAGCCAACTTAATGCGGCTGTTGACAGTCAACAATTTTCAAAAAGAAAACTCCCCTGCCTCGTCGTATCTGCTTATAATCCAGTAGCTGATTGTATAAATGTTATTTAGTCAGACTTTTCCATACGGTCAACTGATGAAAATCTCGCACTTAGTGGCCTTGTAAATCCAAAATAATAAAGGAAGTAGACTGTTTGCTTTCATGCATGAAAAATAACAGTAAATGGCAACATTAACACATAAAAACAATTGAAGTATAGTTAATCATTGGGGATTTTATCTTATGCGCAAATGAAATCTCCGAAATAAAATTTACCAAGTATTTTCCATGATCTACAGTGAAAGTGTCAATGGCATCTGGTGTTTATCTCATGTAAAAACCTCATAACTCACAGCCTGAGACAGTCTATGCAGCCAGAAAAATCTCTATGCAAGTTAAATGTCTACCTCATGTCAAACAAGAAGCATGCCAGACTACACATACAAACTTTATATAGGGACAAAGTAGTTTGTATATTTTAAAGTACTTAGTATGCAAATAGCATAAAAAGATTAATACATATAAATATACAAATATGTATAATAATGTAATCACATGCTGTATAATTCTGTTTTTTATGTCTGTAAAGGTTCTCATTTACCTAAGTTGTGGTATAGATGGTAGTTCTTCACTTACAACCAGACTTTTTCTGTAAGGTTAAAGATGTTTTATGTGATACAAGATGTCCAACGAGTGTAAGGAACTTACCCCAGCTTTTATAGCCACAGGGATAACTCACTCATCACATGCAGTATCTCAAGACAGATGTTTGTAAACAGGTGCTAATTGGCATTACTTTTTGCCAATTATGCCATGCTACCTTATTTATGGTGTAGTCATTTTTAAATTATTATTTGGCTGCAGGTGTCTGGTCATGTGTCTGCAGATGTGTCATATCCTGTGTAAAGGATAATAATACTTCTGCAAAGGACTGGCATGGTGTCGCTGTTAACCCATGGGAGCTTGTTGGTCAGGACAGACAACTGCAATGTGATTAAAAGGGCCCACCTTCAGGAACTCCAGTTACTATGGATTTATTGCTATGGATATTATCCATCACAGTTATGGGCCGCACTATGTTGCTTATGCACCTTATTTTTTGGGAAAAACGCTAGGGACAGTGTTATGTTCAGCAGTGTTGCCATTTCTACAAATTATGTGTACTGATCACACATGTATGAAGATTGATGAGAGATGTATCTGTATTTCTCAAGTGTTTCAGTAAAAGGAACTTTAATTAATCAAGCAAGAAGTAGTCAGTCTTTTACTAATGGAAGTGCATATTACCGAATAAGTGTAACCTTGGTGTATATGTAGAACGGAAGTCTAAAGCCATATAGCTCTTTAAGCCTTAGGTTGCTGAAAGAACACTTGTACCAAGTGACCTGTGGTTGAATAGCTTTACAGAACACACACTTTAACAATCTCAAGTGATGGTGACCATTCAGAAGAGGAAGTGGATAACTGGTGGGAGACGGTGTCCCAATTGGATTGGAGGACAGACACATTTTATGTCCCTCGCCTCATGGCAGGATACTCATATTGGGACCCACTGTAACACAGGGTAGTCAGGAGAGCAAGACCTTGTGTTAACATAAAGAGATGGCTTCCTGTGAAGTGAGCATTTATGGCAAAGAGAATACATAATATAGAGTTCCAGTATGTGTCAAGTGTTGTGTGTCCAGGTAGAGACATGGGACTAGTGAGGTATGGGACATGTTCGGCACCTCCGACTTAAAAGAAATCGTCTTGAACCAAAGTGTGAATAATTCTTATAATGGATGATGATTTCTAACCTGCCCACTAGGGAGTGAACTTGTCCTATTGGCTTGGTCCACATGCTGATCTCCCCAAAACTGTACAGAGCCATGAAGGTTGAGATGTGTTATTTCAATGGTGAAGGTATGAAGTTTTGTTATATCACCAAGGTAAAGATGTTAAAATTCCATTATATGTGAGTGAAATATGGTGTCAAAAGCCCCCACCCCACCCCACCTCACCTCTGTTTAGGGATATTTTTTCTGTTTTAATGTAGATGGCCACCTTCATGCCTTCTGTGATCCAAATGTCCTTTCTGTCCAAAGTATGCATCTCACTGCCTTCAAAGAATGCCCCTTCATCTTAAAGCATAATATGGCATTAACTCTTTCCGGGAAGAGGCCATAATGCACTTACAGCAGCGCATTCTTACAGAAGGACCGTGACTTCTTTATCTTCCCAGCCAATGACAAGGTCTATTCCTACCTGTCCTGACATATGCTTCCGAAACAAATTTTGGATAACTGTGTTGGGAGACGGTGTCCCAATTGGATTGGAGGACAGACACATTTTATGTCCCTCGCCTCATGGCAGGATACTCATATTGGGACCCGCTGTGACACAAGGTAGTCAGGAGAGCAAGACCTTGTGTTAACATAAAGAGATGGCTTCCTGTGAAGTAAGCATTTATGGCAAAGAGAATACATAATATAGAGTTCCAGTATGTGTCAAGTGTTGTGTGTCCAGGTAGAGACATGGGACTAGTGAGGTGTGGGGCATGTTCGGCACCTCCGGCCTAAAAGACATCGTCTTGAACCAAAGTGTGAATAATTCTTATAATGGATGATGATTTCTAACCTGCCCTCTAGGGAGTGAACTTGTCCTATTGGCGTGGTCCACATGCTGATCTCCCCAAAACTGTACAGAAGCTGTGAAAATTTGTTAAACTACCCCACTCTAATTTAATTATCCAATCATCACAGAGCCATGAAGGTTGAGATGTGTTATTTCAATGGTGAAGGTATGAAGATTTGTTATATCACCAAGGTAAAGATGTTAAAATTCCATTATATGTGAGTGAAATATGGTGTCAAAAGCCCCCCACCCCACCCCACCTCAACCCACCTCACCTCTGTTTAGGGATATTTTTTCTGTTTTAATGTAGATGGCCACCTTCATGCCTTCTGTGATCCAAATGTCCTTTCTGTCCAAAGTATGCATCTCACTGCCTTCAAAGAATGCCCCTTCATCTTAAAGCATATCTAAACCTAAACACAATTTTACATTTTACAGCTTACTAGTCTTTATATGGGGTGGCTGCATTATTTTTTCTTTTTTTTTTTGCATATGACACTTACCTCATATGGCATTAACTCCTTCCGGGAAGAGGCCATAATGCACTTACAGCAGCTCATTCTTACAGAAGGACCGTGACTTCTTTATCTTCCCAGCCAATGACAAGGTCTATTCCTACCTGTCCTGACGCATGCTTCCGAAACAAATTTTGAGAAAGTATTAATACGCAAGTGCCTAACTCCACCAGCTTGTCTCACAATTTCACTCTGCTGGTTTTAACTATATTCCACCCTTAGACATACAGGGAAGCTGCCAAACTTCACTTTGCAAGGCCTTGCACACCGTGACTCAATGTCAGGTTCAATCCCTAGGTGGGTCCTGCATGGCAGCGAGCTCCAATATAGAGACCTTGAAACATGAAATACTAACTGTTCCCTTACTGCCAGGACCCCACCACCTGCCACCATCACCACTTCCTTTGACAGCTGGCTGCTTCTCCTTCTTATGCTCTTGACACACACATATGTTCATAACCTCAGGAGTTAACAAGATTACCTTTTTACTGTACATCTCCCTTATCTTCATAAACTGGAGGATTAAGTAAAGCTTCACTCCAAGTTCTTGTTATACAACACGACTACACATTGCTATAACACAATAACCTCTTATTACTCAGTAAGGATACAGACAACTCCTCCTTTAAATGAAAACTCAATTTACTGAGCCATTATGTAAATTCCCTGATTTTGAGGGACTGTCCCTTATTTGGAACAACGTCCCTCTGTCCCTCTTTCCTCCTCATTTGTCCCTCATTTTGGTCTGATCTATATAATTATATATACAGTCATGGCCGAAATTGTTGGCACCCCAGAATTTTTTTCCAGAAAATCAAGTATTTCTCACAGAAAAGTATTGCAGTAACACATGTTTTGCTATACACATGTTTATTCCCTTTGTGTGTATTGGAACAAAACAAAAAAAAGGGAGGAAAAAAAGCAAATTGGACATAATGTCACACAAAACTTCAAAAATGGGCTAGACAAAATTATTGGCACCCTTAACTTAATATTTGGTTGCACGCCCTTGGGAAAAAATAACTGAAATCAGTCACTTCCTATAACCATCAATATGCTTCTTACACTTCTCATCTGGAATTTTGGACCACTCTTCCTTTGCAAACTGCTCCAGGTCTCTCTTATTGACAGGGCGCCTTTTCCCAACAGCAATTTTAAGATCTCTCCACAGGTGTTCAATGGGATTTAGATCTGGACTCATTGCTGGCCACGTCAGAACTCTCCAGCGCTTTGTTGCCATCCATTTTTGGGTGCTTTTCGGCGTATGTTTAGGGTCATTGTCCTTGCTGGAAGACCCAAGATCTCCGACGCAAACCCAGCTTTCTGACACTGGGCTCTACAGTGCGACCCAAAATCCTTTGGTAATCCTCGGATTCCATGATGCCTTGCACACATTCAAGGCACCCAGTGCCAGAGGCAGCAAAACAACCCCAAATTATCATTGAACCTCCACCATATTTCACTGTAGGTACTGTGTTCTTTTCTTTGTAGGCCTCATTCCATTTTCGGTAAACAGTAGAATTATGTGCTTTACCAAAAAGCTCTATCTTGGTCTCATCTGTCCACAAGACGTTTTCCCAGAAGGATTTTGGCTTACTCAAGTACATTTTGGCAAACTGTAGTTTTACTTTTTTATGTCTTTGTGTTAGCAGTGGGGTCCTCCTGGGTCTCCTGCCATAGCGATTCATTTAATTAATTTAATTTAAATGTCGACGGATAGTTCGCGCTGACACTGATGCTATCTGAGTCTGCAGGACAGCTTGAATTTCTTTGGAACTTGTTTGGGGCTGCTCATCCACCATCTGGACTATCTTGTGTTGCAACCTTTCATCAATTTTTCTCTTCCGTCCACGCCCAGAGAGATTAGCTACAGTGCCATGGGTTGCAAACCTCTTGATAATGTTGCACACTGTGTGCAAAGGCAAATCTAGATCTCTGGAGATGGACTTGTAACCTTGATATTGTTGATATTTTTCCACAATTTTGGTTCTCAAGTCCTCAGACAGTTCTCTCCTCTTCTTTCTGTTGTCCATGCTTAGTGTAGCACACACAGACACACAATGCAAAGACTAAGTGAACTTCTCTCCTTTTTATCTGCTTTCAGGTGTGATTTTTATATTGCCCACACCTGTTACTTGCCCCAGGTGAGTTTAAAGGAGCATCACATGCTTAAAACAATCTTATTTATCCACAATTTTGAAAGTATGCCAATAATTTTGTCCAGCTCATTTTTGGAGTTTTGTGTGACATTATGTCCAATTTGCTTTTTTTCCTCCCTTTTTTTTTTGTTTTGTTCCAATACACACAAAGGGAATAAACATGTGTATAGCAAAACATGTGTTACTGCAATACTTTTCTGTGAGAAATACTTGATTTTCTGGAAAAATTTCTGGGGTGCCAACAATTTCGGCCATGACTGTAAAATGCACATTTAATCTTTCAAAAAGTGATTCCTAGTGCTAAACCTTTCATCCAATTTCTAAATTGCTGCATTTGTAAATTTCAAAAGCCAGTTTTAAGGAATAGTAGTGGTAAAAAAGGCACTTTTTGGTAAAATTCTCCTTTAAGGGAGCATGGCAGGGGTGTGTCCTTTGCCTAAATACTTTTTCTAATAGGTGTCTTGTTTCCATCTCAAAAAGTTGGGAGGTATGCTTGAGGCAGAATATCACAAAGGAGATCACCATCCTCATATACATGACTGTAGTGCATAAATTGGCTGTGATCAAATTGGCTGTGTTGTCCCTAGTGGTGCTGTCCATACCTTCAGAAGTCCATGCACAAAGTCAATATGTGTGGATGCCCTAAGAAATGGGTCAAATTGAGGAAAGCTGGTCACATAGCACACCAGTTATCACAAAGCAGCTTCAACAAAGGACTCTTACGATAAGGTTGGCTCCCCCTGTATACTGTATGTGCACAAAAAACTGGAAGTGATACACATGCAGGAGAAACTATGTGACAAAACGCATTAACACCTGTGGGAGATTAGCTCGTGGGGATCAACTTTCCTGAGGAAAATAGTCAGGATGCAGGCAACTTTCTTTAAAATCTGGTGGCTTGCCAGGTTTATTCATAAAAGATTTGCAGGTTAAAAACAAACAAAACAGAAAATAAGTCCTTGCCGTCTGGGGCTAAACGAAATAGTATAGTTTCCTCACTATATGGTATGGGGCTGGCCCCCAACACCCACAAAACATAAGCCAAAATGCAAACCTTGTCTTTTAAAGTAAAACAGACACAGAGCTCCTTCAGATCCCTCTCTGAGTTTCAGGTCAGAGCTAAAGTGAGATCTCTTCCTAATTATTTAAGCCACCTGCTGGTGGACTCCAGTGGACCACAAACTCTGGAACTGGCCCTGCCATGGTGGCTGGTAAAATCCGGACCGGCCTCTGTTTAATCCAGTCTACATGAACGCATATGAGGCAACAGGTAGCATCTGTCTACCACTTCTCCTCGCATACCTTCACATATCCTCCCCCTCTGCTCAAACCCCTGCTGCTGAGCAACTGTCCCAGCCATACAGTGGACCGGGGAGAGGGCATCCGCATTGTTCTAGAGTCCCCCCGCCCAGTGTTCCACTGTGAATTTAATGGCTGTAGGGCCAGGAACCACCTAGTCACCCAACTATTTTTCTCCTTGTTGTCACACATCCACTTCAGGGGGGCATGGTCGGTGACTAGCCTAAACGACCTTCCTAAGAGGTAGTACTTCAGCGACTCTAAGGCCCACTTGGCAGCCAGGCACTCCTTCTCCACAATGGCATAGTTCCTCTCATGCCTGTTAAGCTTCCTGCTTAAGCTGACGACCGGGTGCTCCTCACCGTCTCTGATCTGGGACAAAACAGCACCTAGTCCCACCTCATTGGCGTCTGTTTGTACAACAAACTCCTTTTTGAAGTCCAGGGTCACGAGCACCGGTTGTAAACAAAGGGCTTGCTTCAACTTCAGAAATGCCTTCTCAGCTTCTGGATTCAACTTAACCATGCCCAACCCTCTCCCCTTCGTCAGATCGGTCAGAGGGATGACAATGGTGGCAAAGTCGGGTATGAACCACCTGTATTACCCTGTAATCCCCAGGAAGGCACAAACCTGTTTTTTATTAACCGGTTGGGGCCAATTTGAATTGCCTCGATCTTATTGGTCTGGAGCTTGATCAGTCCCTGACCAATAACATACTCAAGGTATTTGGCCTCCTCCAGACCTATGGCACATTTTTTTGGGTTGACTGTTAATCCTGCTACCCTAAGAGAATCAACGACTGCTTGTACTCAGGGCAGATGCGATTTCTAATCTGGACTGTGGATGACCACATCATCCAAATAGGTGGCTGCATAGGAACAATGCAGCCTCAAAGTTTTATCCATCATTCTCTGGAAGGATGCAAGGGCCCCATGCAGACCAAACAGCATTCACTTGTACTGGAAGGACCCCTCGGGGGTAGAAAAGGCCATTTTTTCCTTTGCTGACTCCGTTAAGGGGATCTGCCAGTAGACCTTAGTTAGGTCTAGGGTTGTTATGTACCAGGCACCTCCCAACCTGTCCACAAGTTCGTCAACCCGCGGCAAACTTTGACGTTATTCAGCTTCCAGAAATCGTTACAGAACCTGATTGGGCTTTGGGACCAGCACTATAGGACTCGACCAGGCGCTGTGGGACTCCTCTATCACATCTAACTCCAACATGGTTTTTATTTCCTTCGCCACCACCTCCCATCTAGCCTCAGGTATTCTGTAGAGTTTTACATTTACACGGATCCCTGGTTTCGTAATTATGTCATGTTGTAGTATGGTGGTCAATCCGGGTAGGGGAGAGAAAAAAATCTCTATTTTTACTGATAAATTCCATAACGTCATTTTGTTGCGTCAGTGACTCAGTTATGGGGACATCGGGAGTCATGTATAGCCTGTCTTCTTGAGGAGTGGGCACTGCCAATAAAGTCTCTCTGTCTTTCCACGGTTTTTAAGAGATTCACATGGTAAATTTGCTCGGGTTTCCTTTTGCCTGGCTGGTAAACTTTGTAGTTCACTTCCCCTACTCTTTCCCTAATCTCAAAAGGACCCTGCCACTTTGCTAGGAATTTACTTTCAACTATGGGGACTAGCACCAGCACTCTGTCTCCAGGGTTGAAAGTCCGGGTTTTGGCACCGCGATTATAAACTTTTCTCTGGGCTTCCTGGGCTTCCTCCATATGTTCTTGTACCAGGGGCAGGACTGCTGTGATTCGATCCTGCATCAAGGAAATATGCTCAATGACGCTCCCATATGGGGTGGCCTCTCCTTCCCATATCTCTTTTGCGACATCTAGCAGCCCCCTAGGATGTCTACCATACAAGAGTTCAAAGGAAGAATACCCCGTAGATGCTTGTGGAACCTCTCATATGGCAAACATGAGGTACGGCAGCAACATATCCCAATCTCTCCCATCCTTTTCCACTATCTTTTTCAACATGCTTTTGAGCATTTTAGTAAACCTCTCCACAACTCCATCCGTTTGAGGGTGGTAAAGCAAGGTACGGAGATGGGAGATTTTATACAACCCGCACAATTCCTTGGTTACACGGGACATAAACGGGGTGCCCTGATCCGTTAAGACCTCTTTAGGGATCCCCACTCGACTAAACACCTGGACCAACTCACTGGTGATAGTCTTAGCGGTCTTAGAGGTGTTCCGCAAGGGTATGGCTTCTGGATAGCGGGTCGCGTAATCTAGTACTACCAGGATATGCTGGTGTCCCCGGACAGACTTTACTACTGGTCCCACGAGATCCATGCCAATTCTTTTGAAAGGCACTTCAATTATGGGCAGTGGAACAGGTGGACTATGAAAATGGGGTGAGGGCACAGAGAGTTGACACTCAAGGCAGGATTCCCAATACTCTCTGACATCTGCATGCAACCCAGGCCAGAAGAATCTCTCGGATATTCACTCCCTGGTCTTATCCATGCCCAGATGTCCCCCCATTATATGTCCATGGGCTAGATTTAGCACCATCCTGCAAAAGGGTTTTGGAACCACTAGCTGTTCCACCTTGTCCTCTCCTCGTTTCACCACCTGATACAACAAATTATTTTTAAGAGCCATGTAGGAAAAAGTCAACCTCCCAATTAGAGTCCACAGGTTCCCCATCCATCACCTTCACCTTTTCTCTGGCTCTGAGGAGAGTGACATTCTGTAGTTGCTCTGTACAGAAGTCCTCTCTATGGACCTCCAAGTCAGGTACTATATTCCGTTCAACATAAGTATCCTTCCCTGCGCTTGAAGTAGCAATTTCTCCAATTCTACAATCAAAGTGATAGCTTGGCCCCGAATAATGTGCCACCTTGCTGCCACTGTGGAACTGGGGAGATCCAAACACTGTAGCAAAAACACAAGAAAACAGTGGCACACTAGCCTAGCGCATATCCTCAGATGTACATTTTATTAAAAAGATAAAAACAAACTCACAAGAGAACTTGTATACAAGGCATAAAATACATGGCACAATGTTACACGCCCATAGTAGCAACTGCCGCTGGGATGGTGATTCACACCGACTGGATGATGCGTTTCGGGGTACGAACCCCTTCCTCAGAGCCACACACTACATTCTGTTCACTCTCACAGTCAGGGTCAGAGACATTTTCTGGGTCATTAGCCCCCAGCTGGGAGCTATCTTCCAGCTCCTCCAGCCACCCAGCCAGTACAGGAAAAGGAAGAGGGTCTCCTCCTTCCTCAGTCCTGCCACCAGTCTGCCCTTCCATTTGGCAAAAAGGGTCAGGTGAGAGTTCCCGTGCTTCCGCAGCAGGGGGGAGCTCTATCCTCAAGACTCCCTGTGACTTCCCATAACCTCCAAAAATGGGGAAAATCCCTGCTCACTAAGGCATCATATAGCAGTGAAGGTGCAACCCTCACTGAATGAGTCACCCTGCCCCAACGGGTGTCAATCCCAACCACAGCCGTCTGGTAGTCACAACAGGGCCGGATTAACATAGGGCTATTGGAGCTGTAGCTCCAGGCCCCTACCTCAAGATAGGCCCATGCCAGGGAGTCATTAATGCTGTTTAGTTCTGTGTGGCTACACCATTGTTATGTAAATCACGGATGGCAGGTGCTATTGTTATGTAAATCAAGGTCGGTCGGCAGGCGCTGTTATTATGTAAATTAAGGGCGACAGACGCTATTGTTATGCAACTCGCGGGCGGGCCGGCAGGTGCTATTGCTATGTAAATCACGGACGGCAGCTGAGTTCCACACAGTGTAGTGTAGCACAGCATAGAGGCTGACTCTTGTTCCTTCACCATAGCTTTCACAAAATACCCATTTACTCCAAACTCCCACCCTACACTGACAGTCTCACTTGCTGGGCACTAATGCTTGTCTTTTGCTGGTGGAGGGAGATGAGGAAGGTTCCACAGACTCTGATTGGCCGAGGGTACCATCTGTCAATTACACTAGCTCCACCCACTGTATCTCGGAAGTGCATGTGGGGGAGAACGGTCGGCACAAGCGGCGCCCAGTCTACTTCTCATGCTATTAACAGATCAATCTGTTCTAGGAGCATTCTACAGTACATGATGATGAGCCATAAATGCTGTTACTTTCCCATACATCTTCTAGCTGAAAAGGTGACAGCAGCAAGAATGATCACCATAGTAAAGATATAGGGAAAAAAATCATGACATCTGAACATCTTCCAGCAAATTTTAAGTGCATTCCTCCCTTACTATATTAGCAAGCTTTGTACATATATATTTTTTACCTTCAGGAAGAAGGATGCAGACTCACAAGTACAGAGAGAAAACAATTACTCTGTGGGGTTTATTTACTATAGCGCTTAGGCACACATTTGTGGTACTATTTAGCGCCGAAAATGGCGCAAAATAGCGATAAAACGGTATTCACTATAGCGCCCGCTGCACCCAGGCAACAGATAGCACCCATATCCTTACTCCAGTCAGGACCTGTGGATATGCACATGGAAATAATGTTTAGAGTAGAGTTGAGTTAACCCGGCCCTAGCCCAAGTCCCGTACCTGTGGGATTTCAGGACATGCCTGGGCTTGAAATGTCAGGCCCAATTGAGTTGAGATGAGATTTGTAATAAAGGTACACGTATAGGTGTCC
>BLSH010162256.1:163283-174998 GCA_018402905.1 Glandirana rugosa | reverse complement strand
TCATACTGGAGTAGGGACAGGTTACTGGCGGTGCTCTGAGGGACAGATTATATTTTTAAAATCATCTCATACTGCAGTAGGGACAGGTTCCTGGTTGTGCTGTGAGGGACAGATTATCGTTCTAAAATCATCTCATACTGCAGTAGGGACAGGTTCCTGTCGGTGCTGTGAGGGACAGATTAGTGTTCTAAAATCATCTCATACTGGTGTAGGAAGAGGTTCCTGTCGGTGCTGTGAGGGACAGATTATTGTTATAAAATCATCTCATACTGCAGTAGGGACAGGTTCCTGGCGGTGCTGTGAGGGACAGATTATCATTCTAAAATCATCTCATACTGGAGTAGGGACAGGTTCCTGTCGGTGCTGTGAGGGACAGATTATCGTTCTAAAATCATCTCATACTGGAGTAGGGAGATGTTCCTGTCGGTGGTGTGAGGGACAGATTATCGTTCTAAAATCATCTCATACTGGAGTACGGAGAGGTTCCTGTCGGTGTTGTGAGGGACAGATTATCATTCTAAAATCATCTCATACTGCAGTAGGAACCGGTTCTTGTGGGTGCTGTGAGAGACAGATTATCGTTCTAAAATCATCTCATACTGGAGTAGGGACAGGTTCCTGTTGGTGCTGTGAGGGACAGATTATCGTTCTAAAATCATCTCATACTGATGTAGGGAGAGGTTCCTGTCAGTGCTGTGAGGGACAGATTATCATTCTAAAATCATCTCATACTGCAGTAGGGACTGGTTCCTGGCGGTGCTGTGAGGGACAGATTATCGTTCTAAAATCATCTCATACTGGAGTTGGGACAGGTTCCTGGCGGTGCTGTGAGGGACAGATTATCGTTCTAAAATTAACTCATACTGCAGTAGGGACAGGTTCCTGTCGGTGCTGTAAGAGACAGATTATACTTCTAAAATCATCTCATACTGCAGTAGAGACAGGTTCCTGACGGTGCTGTGAGGGAAAGATTAGCGTTCTAAAATCATCTCATACTGGAGTAGGGACAGGTTCCTGGTGCTGTGAGGGAAAGATTAGCATTCTAATATCATCTCATACTGCATTAGGTACAGGTTCCTGGCGCTGTGAGGGAAAGATTAGCATTCTAATATCATCTCATACTGCATTAATGACAGGTTCCTGGTGCTGTGAGGGAAAGATTAGCATTCTAATATCATCTCATACTGCATTAGGTACAGGTTCCTGGCGCTGTGAGGGAAAGATTTGCATTCTAATATCATCTCATACTGCATTAAGGACAGGTTCCTGGTGATGTGAGGGAAAGATTAGCATTCTAATATCATCTCATACTGCGGTAGGGACAGGTTCCTGTCAGTGCTGTGAGGGACAGATTATCGTTCTAAAATCATCTCATACTGGAGTAGGGAGAGGTTCCTCTCGGTGCTGTGAGGGACATATTATCATTCTAAAATCATCTCATTCTGGAGTACAGAGAGATTCCTGTCGGTGCTGTGAGGGACAGATTATCGTTCTAAAATCATCTCATACTGCATTAGGGAGAGGTTCCTGTCGGTGCTGTGAGGGACAGATTATCGTTCTAAAATCATCTCATACTGGAGTAGGGAGAGGTTCCTGGCGGTGCTGTGAGGGACAGATTATCGTTCTAAAATCATCTCATACTGCAGTAGGGACAGGTTCCTGGTTGTGCTGTGAGGGACAGATTATCGTTCTAAAATCATCTCATACTGCAGTAGGGACAGGTTCCTGGTTGTGCTGTGAGGGACAGATTAACGTTTTAAAATCATCTCATACTGCAGTAGGGACAGGTTCCTGTCGGTGCTGTGAGGGACAGATTAGCGTTCTAAAATCATCTCATACTGGTGTAGGAAGAGGTTCCTGTCAGTGCTGTGAGGGACAGATTATCGTTATAAAATCATCTCATACTGCAGTAGGGACAGGTTCCTGACAGTGCTGTGAGAGACAGATTATAGTTCTAAAATCATCTCATACTGCAGTAGAGACAGGTTCCTGACGGTGCTGTGAGGGAAAGATTAGCTTTCTAAAATCATCTCATACTGGAGTAGGGACAGGTTCCTGGTGCTGTGAGGGAAAGATTAGCATTCTAATATCATCTCATACTGCATTAGGTACAGGTTCCTGGTGCTGTGAGGGAAACATTAGCATTCTAATATCATCTCATACTGCATTAGGGACAGGTACCTGTCGGTGCTGTGAGGGACAGATTATCATTCTAAAATCATCTCATACTGCAGTAGGGACAGGTTCCTGTCAGTGCTGTGAGGGACAGATTATCATTCTAAAATCATCTCATACTGCAGTAGAGAGAGGTTTCTCTCGGTGCTGTGAGGGACAGATTATCGTTCTAAAATCATCTCATTCTGGAGTACGGAGAGATTCCTGTCGGTGCTGTGAGGGACAGATTATCGTTCTAAAATCATCTCATACTGCATTAGGAACAGGTTCATGTCGGTGCTTTGAGGGACAGATTATCGTTCTAAAATTATCTCATACTGCAGTAGGGACAGGTTCCTGACAGTGCTGTGAGAGACAGAAATTATAGTTCTAAAATCATCTCATACTGCAGTAGAGACAAGTTCCTGACGGTGCTGTGAGGGAAAGATTAGCTTTCTAAAATCATCTCATACTGGACTAGGGACAGGTTCCTGGTGCTGTGAGGGAAAGATTAGCATTCTAATATCATCTCATACTGCATTAGGTACAGGTTCCTGGTGCTGTGAGGGAAAGATTAGCGCTCTAATATCATCTCATACTGCATTAGGTACAGGTTCCTGGTGCTGTGAGGGAAAGATTAGCGTTCTAATATCATCTCATATTGCATTAGGTACAGGTTCCTGGAGCTGTGAGGGAAAGATTAGCATTCTAATATCATCTCATACTGCATTAGGGACAGGTTCCTGGTGCTGTGAGGAAAAGATTAGCGTTCTAATATCATCTCATACTGCATTAGGGACAGGTTCCTGTCGGTGCTGTGAGGGACAGATTATCATTCTAAAATCATCTCATACTGCAGTAGGGACAGCTTCCTGTCAGTGCTGTGAGGGACAGATTATCGTTCTAAAATCATCTCATACTGGAGTAGGGAGAGGTTTCTCTCGGTGCTGTGAGGGACATATTATCGTTCTAAAATCATCTCATTCTGGAGTACGGAGAGATTCCTGTCGGTGCTGTGAGGGACAGATTATCGTTCTAAAATTATCTCATACTGCATTAGGAACAGGTTCCTGTCAATGCTGTGAGGGACAAATTATCGTTCTAAAATCATCTCATACTGCAGTAGGGACAGGTTCCTGTCGGTGCTGTGAGGTACAGATTATCGTTCTAAAATCATCTCATACTGCAGTAGGGACAGGTTCCTGGTGGTGCTGTGAGGGACAGATTACCTTCAAAATCATCTCATACTGGAGTAGGGAGAGGTTCCTGGTGGTCCTGTGAGGGACAGATTATCGTTCTAAAATCATCTCATACTGCAGTAGGGACAGGTTCCTGGCAGTGCTGTGGGGGACAGATTATCGTTATAAAATCATCTCATACTGCTGTAGGGACAGGTTCCTGTCGGTGCTATGAGGGACAGATTATCGTTCTAAAATCATCTCATACTGGAGTAGGGAGAGGTTCCTGTCGGTGCTGTGAGGGACAGAATATTGTTCTAAAATCATCTCATACTGCAGTAGGAACCGGTTCTTGTGGGTGCTGTGAGAGACAGATTATCGTTCTAAAATCATCTCATACTGGAGTAGGGACAGGTTCCTGGCGATGCTGTGAGGGACAGATTATTGTTCTAAAATCATCTCATACTTATGTAGGGAGAGGTTCCTGTCGGGGCTGTGAGGGACAGATTACCATTCTAAAATCATACCATACTGCAGTAGGGACAGGTTCCTGGCGGTGCTGTGAGGGACAGATTGGCGTTTTAAAATCATCTCATACTGGAGTAGGGACAGGTTTCTGGTGGTACTGTGAGGAATAGATTATCGTTCTAAAATGATCTCATACTGCAATAGGGACAGGTTCCTGTCGGTGCTGTGAGAGACAGATTATAGTTCTAACATCTGATATGTTTGGGGGATAAACCCCACACTGCGCTGCAGCTGTGGATGGGCATTGAACAACAGACCGATGAGTGGTTGTTGCCACTGAGCCTCAAGCCTAAAACCTGGGGGTGTGCGATAATGGGAGAAATCTCATAGCAGCTATGGGCCTAGCCAGTTTGACGCACATCCCTTGCCTGGCGCATGTGCTGAATTTGGTGGTGCAGAAATTTCTAAAAAAAACTAGCCGGATATGTTCAGAGCTGCTGCAGAAAGTGTGGGCCTTCTGTGCGTGCTTTTGGCATTCTCACCCTGCTGCTGCTCGCCTGCCTGCGCTGCAGTGGAACTTCGGCCTTCCCGCTCACCACCTCCTATGCGACGTGCCCACAAGGTGGAACTCCACCTTGCACATGCTGGAGAGACTGTGCGAGCAGCAGCAGGCAATAGTGGAGTTTCAGCTGCAGCACACACGGGTCAGTCGCTCTGCGGAACAGCACCACTTCACCACCAACGAGTGGGCCTCCATGCGAGACCTGTGTACCATATTGCAGTGTTTCAAGTACTCCACCAACATGGCCAGTGCCGATGACGCTGTTCTCAGCATTACTATCCCACTTCTATGTCTCCTTGAAAAAACACTTCGGGCGATGATGGAAGAGGATGTGGCACAAGAGGAAGAGGGATAATTTCCACGGTTATCAGGCCAGTCATTCATAAGTGGCTCGGAGGGTGGGTTCCTGCACCAGCATAGGCCAGGCAAAAAAAATTTCAAGCCAGTGCACAGTTCTGGAGGATGAGGAGGACAAGTACGATGAGGAGGAGGAGGAGGAACCATGTTCACAGCAGGGTAGCACCCAACGCAGCTCGTGGGCATCACTGGAGCGTGGCTGGGGGGATACGGAGAAAACAGATGATACACCTCCCACAGAGGACAGCTTGTCTTTGCCTCTGGGCAGCCTGGCACACATGAGCGACTACATGCTGCAGTGCCTGCTCAACGACAGCCGAGTTGCCCACATTGTAACTTGTGCTGATTACTGGGTGGCCACCCTGCTGGATCCCGTTACAAAGACAACGTGCCATCCTTAATTCCCTCACTGGAGCATGATCGGAAGATGAGCGACTACAAGCGCACGCTGGTAGATGCGCTGCTGAGGGCATTCCCAAATGATACCGGGGGCTCAGTGGAAGCACAAGGCGAAGGCAGAGGAGGAGGAAGAGATCGCCAACGCAGCTGTGGCACCGCTAGCACCTCAGAAGGCAGGGTTAGCATGGCCGAAATGTGGAAAAGCTTTGTCAGCAGCACGCCACAACAATCAGCACCACCAGCTGATAGGCAAAGTATTAGCAGGAGGCAGCATTTCAGCAACATGGTGGAACAGTATGTGTGCAAACGCCTACACCTACTGACTGATGGGTCTGCCCCATTCAACTTCTGGGTCTCCAAATTGTGCACATGGCCTGCGCTTGCCCTTTATGCCTTGGAGGTGCTGGCCTGCCTGCCTTGTCTGAGCGTGTGTTTAGCATGGCAGGGGGCTTATCACAGACAAGCACAGCCGCCTATCTGCAGCCAACGTGGACAAGCTAACCTTTATTAAAATGAACCAGGCATGGATCCCACAAGACTTGTCTGTACCTTGTGCAGAATAGCCATTTATACCGGCCTCACACAGCCATTGGTATACTTAAAAATTTGGGGCTACCCCAATTATAAAAAAAAACAAACATACAAAAAACAGCGTTGGCTACCTCCTCCTCCTCCTCCACCGCCACTTCCACCACCTACACGGCCATGGCCACCGCCTCCTGAACCTCCCACTCCACATTCACTTCCTCCTCCATTTTTTATTTTTTTTATGTGATTTTAAGTTATTTCCCTATCCACATTTGTTTGCATGGCACTTGTCCTACTCTTACCCCCATTTTGCTTCCTTTTGCAGCCCTCTAGCCCTTTCCAGGACTTTTTTAGAGCCATTTTTGTGCCCAAAAGTTCGGGTCACCATTGACTTCAATGGGGTTTGGGGTTGGTTCTGACAACATGGACTTATCTACAAAATGTGTTGACCACAAATTGTTGTTGGCGAAATAGGATATCTTCTATTTTAATCTATTTGAGTGGTTATGTAATGTGGAAAACAAAACAAGGAGAGGCGCCTCTAAGTGCAATCATTAAAAACAATTTATTAGCTCAATGGCTAAGAAACACTCACAAGAGTAGGTAGAGTAAGGCACAGGAATAGGAAAATAGGACGTCCATGCAGTGGAGCCGTCAGGCCGATGATGGTGTATGCAAGCTGGACTGAGAGATGGATGAGCCGGCCAGTGTCTCAGAACGAGGCTTGGTTAGCAGCACTGATCCTACCCAGGCAGATGACGTCCTGTACATGCGACGCGTTTCCTGGGCGTGACGGCTACAATGACACGATAGCCACGCCCCTTCTTCAGGCTCAAATGCTACTGAGAAGACTTCACATGTTTTATATGAATGGAGGGAGGGGTTGGACCTCATAGGGAAAGACAAGCGCCTAGGTAACAATCTAATAGTGCACACACTGGGTACACTGGAAACCAAAAGTGTTGTGGATAAGAGTAAAAAGAATTAAAATAAAACTATCATACAGCAATGGTGTGAGATGTATCTATAGTGTATACAAAGTAGTATCAGTTAAAATAAGATTAAAAAGGAATTAAAAAGAATTAAAAGGCCGATGGACAATGGTGGTACTAAGGAGCATATATATGAAAGCACAGATCCGGTATGGGCGGTATATACACATACACACATAAACGCACATAAATGTGCGTACATATGGATAAATATGTAAAGACCATAAAGAGGGGGGGAGGGGAGGAAAAATTTAAAACCTATATATATATTTTTATATATGTGTATCATAACACATACATATAAATGTTGATCATGTGTAAAAAACACATACATATCTATATGAATAAAAATCATCATATTAAAAAGGACTAAGATGATTATGGCCATAGAATCATCAGATCAAAAAAATTATAAAAGTAGCACGCAGTATGTTAAACCTCAGTGAAAAGATATAATATATGTAGAACAAAGGGTAGGTATTTTGTAGGTGGTTATACATAAAAAAACAGAGTGTTGTAAGAGCAAGGTAGTAAATACAAAATAGTGGCCACCTCTATGCTTTCATTCATTCTACCAGGGGAAAGAACATCTAAGGTATATATCCAGAAGGTTTTGCGAGTACAGAGCCTTTTGTACCGCTCGGTTTCTGGGAGTTTATTTTGATATCTGCTCAATAACCCAAACTTTTAAGCCTACTGTGGACTTTTTATGGACCTCAAGAAAATGCTTCGGTACGCTGTGATGGTCTTTTCCATCCTCTATAAACCTTCTATGCTCCCCAAACCGTCGACGTAAAGGACGTATGGTATGACCCACATAGATCAATCCACAAGGGCATGTGAGTCCATATACCACGAAGTCTGAGGAACAATTATAGAAGGCTTCCAGCGTATATGTTTTGCCCTTAGCACAAAACGATTTTTGGCCGTGTTGTACAAAGGCACACGCCATGCATAGGGCCTTCCGGCACTGATACATGCCTACTAACGGTATGAGTACCGGTACGGGTGGTGGAACTTGTTTTGTTTTTAATCTGCTTGGGGCAATTTTACCTTTTAGGTTGGGGCCTCTCCGATATGTAACTTTGGGGCCAGCAGGTAGCAGATCTTTTAAATGAGGGTCTTGTAACAGAATACCTCAATGTTGTGATAATACTTTCTCCATCTGGCGATGCTGGGAATGAAACATGGTAATGAACCGGGGAGAAGATTGGTCAGTGTCAGGGGAAGACTTTCTTAAGAGGATGCCACTTTTATACATTTTTTAAAGGCCTCATTCACAATGTGATCAGGGTAAGATTTATCCAAAATTTTTTTCTTTAACCGCTTGCCGACCGCTGGTCGGCAATTGACGGCGACAGAGTGGCTCTTTCCCGCAAAACGCCGCCATACGACGGCGGCTGCGGGATCGAGCTTAGTGAGCGCGCGCGCGCCGCCGGGGGCGCGCCGCGCGCTCACTGTGTTCGGGGAGGGCCAGGGAGCGGGTGCGGCGGCTTCGATTGCCACCGGCCACCTGCGATGCCCCCCCGGAGTGAAAGAACGGAGGTCCGTATAAGTAAACACGGACCTCCGTTCTGTGAAGGGGGAAGGGCTGTGATCACAGCCTTCCTGTACATGGAGGCTGTGATCGCTTCCCTTCCCCAGCTAGGGCAGTCCCCCCACAGTTAGAACACCCCCAGTGAACATAGTTAACCCTTAGAGCGCCCCCTGCAGGTTAACCCCTTCACTGCCAATGGCATTTACACAGTAATCAGTGCATTTTTATAGCACTGATCGCTGTATAAATGCCAATGGTCCCAAAAAAGTGTCAAAATGGTCCGACATGTCCGCTGAAATATCGCAGTACCGCTAAAAATCGCAGATCGCCGCCATTACTAGTAAAAAATAAAAAAAATAAAAACCCCAAAAATGAATTCTCATCATCCGTAAACGCGACCACTTTTGCGCAAACCAATCAATAAACGCCGATTGTGATTTTTTTTTATCACAAATATGAGGAAGAATATAAATCGGCCAAAACCGGGGAAAAAAATGTTTTTTTATATTTTTTTTTGGATTTGTATTTTAGGAAAAAGTAAGAAATTTGGGTTTTTTTGCAAAATTGTCGCTCTTCTTTTGTTTATAGCGGCGATCAGAAATGACGCAGTGGTGATCAAATACCACCAAAAGAAATCTCTATTTGTGGGAAAAAAAGGACGCAAATTTCGTTTGGGTACAACGCCGCACAACCGCGCAATTGTCAGTTAAAGCGACGCAGCGCCGAATCGCAAAAAGGGCTCCGGGCCTAAAGCTGGAAATCCTACCGGGGCTGAAGTGGTTAAGGTGGCACCCTGTGAGACATAGTCCTTATCTAATGTGCAGTTATGTCTTAATCTGCAAAACTGCCCTTTGGGGATGTTTTTGATCCAAGGGGGAAATGACAACTGTCATAATGTAAAAAAGAGTTGCCCGCAGTGGGCTTGGTGTAATTCCGAGCTAAGATAGACTCTCCTGCGTGACAAAGCTCCAGATCAAAAAACGGCAAGGTGTCAGGGTCAGTAACGTGGGTGAAGGCAAGGCCATGGGGGTTGTCATTACAATACTCCACGAAATGGCCTATGAGACACGGGGGGCCATCCCAGATGATTATAATGTCATCAATGTATCTTCCAAAAAAGATCACATTGGCGGCAAAGGGGTTGTTGTGGTGGATGTATCGTTTTTCCCGGTATCCCATGGCCAGGTTAACATAGGAAGGTGCAAAGTTTGCCCCCATGGCCGTGCCTTGTATCTGCAAGAAGAAATTGCCATCAAAATTGAAATAGTTGTGCGTTAAGCAGAACTTAGTGGCTTCCAAGACGAATTGGGCTTGCCTCTGATTCATTAGAGGGTCTTCAGCCAAAAAGTGTTCCAAAGATAGTATGCCATATTCATGAGAAATGGACGTATATAAGGAACACACGTCTAGGGATAACCATACATATGTGGGTTGCCATCTGTAGGGTCTACGTAGCTCCAACAGATGGGAACCATCACAGATGTAGGATTCTAGTTGCAGTACTATAGGCTGCAAAAAGCAATCAACATACTGACTGAGTCCGGATGTTACACTTTCCATAGAGGCCACTATGGGTCTGCCAGGTGGAGCATCTACATTTTTGTGTATCTTAGGCAAATGATAAAAGTAAGGTATCTTGTAAAAGTTTTTTAACAAGAAAGCAGCCTCTACTTTGTTTATAATATCATCCGCCAAGGCGGATTTTACCAGGGAATTAACTTCTTGGGCAAATTTAGACGTGGGGTCTAAGGGGAGTAGGGCATTAGTGCTACAATCAGTGAGGAGCCTGTTAGCTTCAGCCACATACTCCTCCCTGTTTTGTACCACTATGTTGCCTCCCTTGTCCGCTGTCTTTATGACCAGATCATCTGCCTTCATCAAACAATCGAGGGCAGAGATCTCGGCAGGAGAGAGGTTAGTAGATTTTGTGGAGGAAGATTCACAGAGATTTTTGAGATCATCCTGTAAAGTCTCTATGTAAGGCCCCTTGGAAGTGGCTAGGTGTTGGGTGAAGAGATCCAAAGTATCTCCATTATTGGACAAAAAATCAAGGCTATCAATAATATCGCCTTCGCCAAAAAAATCTGGATCAATATCAGTGCAGGCCGGGAGATGAGTGGCTGAGGGAGAGCTGGTAGAAGGTGTGTTATTTTTATCTTTAATATGAAAGTACCTTTTTAGGGTGAGGTTCCTAATAAAACTATTGAGGTCTTTAAATAATAGAAAAGGATTTGGTCTATTGGTGGGGGCGAAATTTCATCCTCGACTAAGAAGTGTAATCACTGACTGAGAAAGCATATGGGATGACAGATTATACATTTTTACTCAAACCAAAGTGAAAGAGTGTCGCGCTACTGGACAAAGTATTAAAACAAAATAAAGTTCAAAACTGATTCTCATGAATAATCAGATAATATTCAAGTGAGTAAACAGTGAAATGCAGTCCGATATAAAGTTCTGTGACTTCCACCCGCATGCGATGTTAACCACCACCAACAAGAGCATGTATGGGTACTCTTACCAGAAGACAAAAGAATTAAAGCGTGTCATCACTCAATATCAATCGTCATCAGGGAGCTTCATAACATCCGTCACAGGTATGCGTCACAGTATTCTTTATGTTGGAGTACTCGTGTCAATAGACTCGGTAAGGATTTCAGATGTTGGAAGTAATATACCTCAGAACAGAAAAATCCTACATAGTGTGATACCGTTTAATCACATATTTATTAAAAGAAGGTAGTGCACTTACATGCATGAAGAAAATTCAAAACACAGCATGGAATTCCAGTAATGATCCGATAAGTAGGCGCAATAGGATGGAGCAGACTCCTGACACCCGACGCGTTTCGTGTGAAGAGACTTCCACAGGGGTATGGGTCCACTGCTCCCCCATTGCGCTTTATATATGTACTCACAATAATCACAGTTCAATTGATAAGATAGCTCCACCCAATGGAGTCCACAGGATGGGTGTTCAGCCTCACTACCCAGAGTGAGTTTCAAGCCTCAGTCTGGGACTGTCCAATCCAAGGACATGATTGGGTGAGAGCTAAATCATGTGATCTAAACATCAGCTGTTAGCCCAAGCCTCTATTTCACAGCAAGACCATAAATAGGTCACTTCCGGGTTAACATGTCAGTACTGAATTCATACAATATAAAACCAGTAGGAAACCTATTATACAGGGTGGGCCATTTATATGGATACACCTTAATAAAATGGGAATGTGATTACACGGTGTTTGTCTTTCAATTATAGTGGTTGGTAAGGGTAAAATAATTCCACATAGGTATATTTACCGGGTGGGACATATTATCCAAAGGATGACCAAAATATAACATACTTAAGTCATGACTGTACAATTGGGCCTTCACTGGATAAATACCAGAACGACACTTTATCTCCGAACCCGATTGTCGACTACAAATCTAGTGTACTAAATCGAGAGTGGGTTAGTACAGGAACCTAACCTGTCAGGGTCTGACTCCGAACTTTGAGTGAGACCCATCACTCCGACTTGTGGGTAGGACACCTGA
>BLSH010162256.1:111693-125704 GCA_018402905.1 Glandirana rugosa | reverse complement strand
TGTCTCCAGTGGTAATGATGATGATGAAGATGGAGGAGATGGAGATGATGATGGTGATGATGAGGTCACTGATGCAACTTGGGTGCCTATAAGAGACAGGGAGGAAACTGAAGGTGAGGTGGCACAACCCCAAGGAGGCCGACATCAAGAAAGAGCAGAGAGCAGCCACCCTATTCTATCACATTCTGCAGCTGTTATCTCCCAGCCCACTTCCCAAAGTTCAGCTGTCTGGGCCTTTTTCAGCACATCTGCAGCAGATCGTACTGTTGCTATCTGCAAACTGTGTCTCAGGCACATCAAATGTAGCAAAAACACCAGCCATTTTGGTACCGCGTTCTTAACAATGTCTTAATGTCCAACCACTCAGCCTGTTGGCAGGAGCACCTAAAAGCCACACAAAAGAGGCACAAATCTGTCCCTCCTCCTCCTTACCCACTTCAGTCTGCCCCTGCTATACCGAGTCATGACCTCTCAGCAGCCTCCACTGACAGGGATGATGGTATAGCACAGGGTGTCCCAGGTCCTAGCAGCACATCTGCCAGCAGCACACTACCAGCTGTAGACTGTAGCCGGCAAATTTCTCTGCCCCATCTGCTGCAGTGGAAAAAAAATAAAGTCCCTGCCACCCACATGCCCAGCGTCTAAATGCAAGCTTGTGAAAGCTGTTGGCACTCCAACTTCTGCCTTTCAGCCTGGTGGATTCTGCCCCCTTCCGTGAATTCGCACAATGTGTTGTTCCCAGTCACTACTACTTTTCATGAAAGGCCATTCCATCTCTCTACCATCACATGGAAGGGAATGTTCTGGCATCGTTGGACAAGGCAGTCAGCCATAAAATCCACCTTACTACTGACACGTGGTTCAGCAAGCATGGGCAGGGACAATATATTTCATTCACAGCACACTGGGTAACGTTGTTTGCAAATCAAAATGCTGCAGGACCGGGCTTGGTGCTGCAGCTTGTTGTGCCCCCACGTCTCCATACAGCTGGTGGTGATGATCCCAGACCTGTGAGCTCTACCCCCTCCTCCTCCTCCTCCTCTGCCACCTCCATGCCCTCCTCAGCAGAATTTGCCTATGAACATCAGGTACCCCCTAAGCGTTCAAAGGGTTATTCCATTTGTCAGGCTAAAAGGTGCCATGCAGTGCTTCTGCTGATGTCTAGGGGACAGGAACCACACCGGAGCAGAGATTCTTGCAGTTCTGCAGGGACAGGCCCAGAGGTGGTTCACACCAAGCCAGCTGGAACCAGGAATAGTGGTGTGCGATAATAGCTCAAACCTCCTGTCCGACCTTAGACAGGGAAAGTTGTCACATGTTTCATGCCTGGTACATGTCCTCAATTTGGTGGTGCAGCATTTCCTTAATACAAACCCAGGGTTGGAAGATGTGCTAAAGCTGGCCAGCAGAGTCTTTAGCCATTTCAGGTAGTCATACACAGCCAGTGCTCAGTTGGCTGAAATTCAGCAGGAATTGCACCTGTCCATAAACCGCCTTATTTGTGGCATGCCCACCAGGTGGAACTCAACTGTGGCAATGCTGCAGTGGCTATACATGCAGCAGAGGGCCGTCAACAAGTACCTGTACGAGTACGGAACGACGACAGGCTCAGATTTTTTTTTCCACACCAATGGCTGATCATTAAGGATGCATGCACTGTACTGTCACCATTTGAGGAGGCCACAAGGATGGTGAGCCGTGACAGTGCATGCATCAGTGACACAATCCCTGTTGTGTTGCTGCTGGAGCAGACTCTGTGTGGCATTATGGACAGGGCACTCGAGGCAGAGTAGTAGGAGGAAGAGAACTGCCTTTCCTCTCAAGGCCCACTTTATCCAGACACCATCATTCCTATATCATAAAACACACAGGAGTAGAGAGGGGAGGAGGATGAGGAGGAGAATTATGGCTCTTTCGCAGGCTTCGAAGAAGAGGAAGACATGCATCAATCTTTAAGCTATGGCTTTCCAACCCCAGGACCCTTGGGGGTAGTACATGGCTGGGAGAAGGAAATTCCAGATGCTGTCCTCCTGAGTGTCCCAGAGGAGTCTGCTTCTCAAGCCTGGGCAAATTTGAGGCGCATGGGCGACCTCATGCTTCAAAGCCTGCAAAAGGACCCAAGAATACGTGGCATAAAGGAGAATGATCATTACTGGTTGGCAACCCTCCTTGACCACCGTTATAAGGGGAAGGTCTCAGAACTCATCCTGTCCCCACAGAGAGTGCAGAAGATAAAATCTCTTGAGGACACATTAAAGAGGATTTTATTGAATGTTTTAACCGACTCCAGTAGGTTACAGTGTTGTGGAAAACATAGTTTTGAGTCTTCTGTTGGTCAAGAGAGGAGCGTTGGAGAAGGCTCCAACCTAAGTGATGCATTTCACAATTTTTTTAGTCCTCGCCGTCCAGGGCTGTCAGCTTCCACATCCCATTGGCAGCATCTGCATCACATGGTGGACGATTACCTCTGGGCCAAAGCAGAGATGGAGAGCTTACCAGCTGACGATCCACTGTTACCTTACTGTGTCATGAGATTAGACCACTGGCCAGATCTTGCCCAGTATACTATTGAGTTGTTGGACCACCCTGCATCCAGCATGCTTTCAGAATGGGCATTCAGTGCTGTAGGATGTTTCATTACTGATCATAGAACGCATCTGTCCACAGACTCCGTGGACCGTTTGACTTTTATCAAAATTAATCAGTCGTGGATTAACAGCTATGAAGCCCCTGATGCCGATGTCACTGATTAAGTGTTTTTGGGATGTGGAATCTCTGCAGGACTTCAAGGCTGCCTAGCTTTGAGGCATCCCACACCAGGAAGGAATACAAGCTGTTATACATTTCCTGTCTCAATCCCATCGGGATGACAGGAAACTACACAACTTTATATCATCTTCTCTTCAGTTCATATTGACACTAAACTTTTTTTCATTTGATGGCTCCCTTTTCCTCTAGGTACAGGGGATGGCTATGGGGACCTGCTATGCCCCCTCCTATGCCAACCTGTACCTGGGGGAATGGGAAAGCCTCTTCCTAGCCGATGAGAATTTCATAGATCTGACCAAGAGCTTTCACTATGACTGCTGATCCCTCCAAACTCAACTTCCTTGATGTAACAATCCTGAAGAATGAGACAGGTAGGCTTACGAGTACCCTGTACTGAAAGGAAACAGCAGGGAACACAATTCTACATGCTTCTAGTTCCCATCCAGCACCTTTGATCAGATCTATCCTGTACGGACAATACTTACGCCTCCATAGAAACTGTTCTACCGAGGAGGTCTTCCTTACAGAAGCTGAAAGATTAAGGTGTAGATTACGTGAGAAGGGCTGCTCTAACCCCTGCCTTAAGAAGGCATATAAATGAGCACTAGGAAACAACTACTATTTGGTGAAACTACTACCCACGACAAAGACATACCTCTTAATACATTCACCAACCAAGCTAGAATCATCACAAAATATACCAGGCAACATGGAAAAATCTGAAAAATTCTTTCAAAATTTTGGCATATCTTGCTAATGGACCCCACCCTCACCCCCTTGTTACCTAAAAATCCATCAATTACTTTTCGCAGATCCCGATCACTACGCGACTATCTAGTCCATAGTGAATATACGGGTGAATTTAGGGGTGACCCCTGCAAACGGAGGGGAACCTTCAAATACAGTGGTTGTAAAATTTGCTGTTACATGAACACCAGTACCAACACTAAACTACCAAATGGACAAATATACAAACCATCGCATTTTGCGAACTGTACTACAGTAGGGGTAGTATATTTGCTTACTTGCACTTGTGGGGGGTTTTACGTGGGTAAGACTACACAAGACTTTTAAAAAAGAGCCTCAAAGAGCCATAACAAGCATGAAAACATGTAACCCTGACCTCCTCCTAGGCAGACATGTAAGGGACATTCACAACAAATCATTGCCAAAAGTTGAGATTTCTCATTTATGCACCCCAATAACTTAAATAGTTCCATCAGCTATCGACCCTTCTTGGAAGGCTTCATTTCAGGTACCTGGGTAGGACAGGGTTAATATCACTGCAGTGTAAATAAATGGGTACTATGGGGAGGTCTATGACCTATTAACAACATAGAGGTTATATTCGTATGTTACTGTTATATAGAACACTATCGTCCAGTTTTGTTATCTCATTAATAGTTTATCTGATTTTCCTATGTATCTTGTAGACAGTGGATGACGGTGGCTGTATATTCTATACCAAGAGTTTTTATCCAAATACATACTTCAACACTTGCCACCAGGGGGCATACTGTCTATGGTAACTCTATTTAGATTCCTCATTTACATTCCTGGCGCGAAACACTTATATATATATTTTCCCCCCCTCTGATCCCCGGCTCTGTGATTTCATATGAACTAGCAGAAAATCTAATTTTTATGTCCATTTCCTTACTTATTCGACATTGCCATCTTCCTATCTCTAACTCATTACTGTCCCATTTCTGCGCTCATTTCTCTCCACTTTTCTTCCCCGGATTGTTTTGGTCCCTGTCCTCTATCCTATTTTCGGCACTGTGAGCATCCTTTACTTCCTATTAGGGCTTGTGCGTTCCAGCTGAGCTGCGTTACGTCACTTCCGGGTCCTAGACACGCAGTGATGACGCGGCGCGTGTGCAACGCTGTTAGTGTGTAGGCGTGCGTGTCTGGTGCCATATTTAACCCCTGAGATCAGTGCATCCCACAGCATGGTCAGGGTGGATGGCTGACATTTAGAGCAGCATCAGGGTATGCTACAGGGTGACCTGGACCTCACCAGGCTGATTAATCCTCTCCTTATACCTCCCTCTTTTCTCTCTTTTCTTTTTGTTTCATCTTGACAGTTTCCATGTCCTCTCTGCCATCTTTCCCGTCCCCTCCCTATTTCCCCATCCCTCTTCCCTTTATTTTTGTCAACTTGCCATCTTTTACTTTTCTGCCACCCACCTGTTTACTAATACCTTACAAACCTTCTCCTTTATATATGATCTATACCCCTATAGGTTTAGGAGGTTCCTTCCAGCCATTCAGGAGGGAATGGAACGGCGGTAGATACCCCCGGCCCACATTACATCCGTGACTCCTTCTCTCCCATACCGTGGAGTGTAACGTCTTGGACATACCACACGGTGAGTAGATAAAGCACCGGAATAGCATCCCACACTGCAGGGATTTCAGTATGACAATGCGTGTCTGTCTCTCTTCTCCCCCTCTTATTTTTCTTGCATGCTTCTATTTTATCCGATTCTTCACATGCTATTAACTGGCCACCCTTCCCACTTCCTTTTCCCATTCCCCTTCCCTTCCCCCCTCTTTTCTTTTCCTTGTTGCCTTTATGTAGGCTAGGACCCTATGTTAAGATTGGATTGAAAGCCATACCCCCTCTACTCTTTCGCCATACTTCCACCTTGCCGACAACAGCATTGCACCTGTCCTTTGTGGATCATATATACAGCCACTGTGCCCACACCTACATTTGCCGCCAGGACAGGTACTCCTATGGAACATCCAATTCAACTAACCATTGTAAATATGTCTTCTGTCACAGCATATTGATTTGTTCTTTCCTTCCTTTTGGAAATACAATCTCTCTTTTAGAAAAAATACCCACTGTGCTGCTCTTTCTCCGTTGTAACACACCCCCGATGAAGGGCTTTTTTTTGGACCCGATACGTACACGTTGGGTACCGAATTCCATCTTTGGACTTCGGAACAACCTACTTTGAAACCTTTCTTTGCAGCATATGTGGATGCACACTTGGTGGACTGCATGACTATTTATAGAGATTTTATGTGATATTTCTCACACTTGTTTATATACCTGTCCCCCACCTGGGTGACAAGACCGTTTTATACGTTAAGAAGCAATAAACTGTTACATTTTAACTATTGTGGTGTAGTTACCTATTTAAAGTCCCACCAATGGGGTATATTTGGTTTTTGGTATCTAATTATATTAGGATGAGGTAACCACCACCAAGCCTTACTGACGGTGGAACAACACTTGCCTAGCTTTGAGGGTGTTCAATCATTTCATCTGGAAGAATGTTTTTGGTATAGGTTTCATGGGCACAATTAACACCCAAAGACCAATTTTTCAGCACCTATTTGACATGTGCATATCATTGCAATTTTTTTTGCCTTCGTCAAGAACACCTCTATAGGGTTACGGTGGGAAGGCACCACCAACACGGAAAGAGTCAATTTTCTGCACCTGTTTGACAGGTGCATATCATTGAAATTTTTTAGAGCAAGGCCAATTCTTGCTGTCATCAAGAATACCTCTATAGGGTTAAAGTGGGAAGGCACCACCGACACCCAAAGACCATTTTTTTCTGGACCTGTTTGACAGGTGCATATCATTGCAATTTTTTTTACAGAAAGGCCAATTCTTGCCTTCATGAAGAGCACCTCTATAGAGTTATGGTGTGAAGGCACCACCGACACCCAAAGCCCAATTGTTCTGCACCCTTTACTTCTATCCAAAGTCAAAGTGACACCAGAATTTATCTAAAAAATCTCTAATCTTGTTCCCAGTGCACTACATTGTGGCCTAATCATACACACTGGCTTCCCAGCTGTTGCTGAGCAAAATAAAAGCAGCTTGAAAGGAAAATATCTTTCTTGGCTTTATAAATGCAATTATTGCTGCAGCAGATTCTAGACATGGTACAGATCTGCCACGTTACGGGTAGACTAAGGGGACCCCACAGGCACTATATTGGAAGCATTTCTTCATTTTTATGCTTTCACTTTAAAAATCAAAAAATCAGTGCTCATTTAAAAATGTCATTTTTCACAAACTTTTTTTTCATTGATACATGTCCCCCCCCCAGGGAACGACCTGGACCCCTATAACCATTGTATACCCAATTACTTGCATATAAACCTTCAAAATGGGCACTTTTGATTTTTGACATTCGGGTCCCATTGACTTTAATGGGGTTCGTTATTCGGGTCCGAACTTTCACAGTGTTCGAAAGTTGTGGTGCAGGGGTCCGTTCGGCCCATCCCTAGTCACAGTGCAGATTTAGCTTAGTTTGCTACGTACATTCCTTTATTGTTTTAGGTGCATGGTGCTTATTGTCCTTTATACAGGGGTATTTGTATTTAACCAGTGTGTCCAAGGCTCCCAAGTATTTCTAGCTTTTTGGTAGTTGTGGTTGACTGTTGCAAATGCTATTTCATATGCGGCATGTGTTTGGTTGGTCTGTATTACCTCTTCCACCGTAGGCAGCCTAACGTCAATCCAATGTATGACTATGGTCAATCTAGCCGCCAATAACATGTGCGTTCCTATAGTTCTTGGTTTATAAGGGATTGAGTCTATGTCCAAAGAGCACGAGACCAAACCCGGTGTCAAAGGCACTTTTAACATTAGGGCTTAATTAATAATGTCCGCTACGTCTGCCCAATATTTAGTGAGTGTGGGGCATTCCTATAGTACATGGAACAGCGAGCCTATTTTTCCTCATTTCCGCCAACATTCATCAGAGGAGTGGGAAGCAAATTTAGCAATACGCTGAGGTGTGAGGTGCCATCTTAAAGCTTGTTTTTGATTTAACTCCCATAAGTTAACATTTCTAGATGCTATCATTGTAGAGGTTAGTGCTTTTTGCCAGTCAGAGGTTTGATATGTGTTCCCAAGGTCTCTTTCCCGTTGTGTGAGTCAACTTAGTGAGTGTATGTTTAAGATCAATGAAATTATAGAATAAGGCTATACCTTTTACTTTGGGATTAGGTGATTTATAAAATTGAGCTATTTTCCAAGGAAGCTCAGTAGTCGTGGGAGGTGAAGTTTGTAAAAAATGTTGGACCTGTAAATACTTATAATTTCCTGGTTAGGAATATCAAATTCAATTTGTATTGCTCGAAAGGTTTTAATAGTTGGGCCTACAAGAAGGTCTTCTACCACCTCTATACCTTTATTTAGCCACTTAGTTATGGTCAAGTTTGGTATCAAGATAGAAGGACTAAGAATGGCGAATGGGAAGGCAGCTTTAATATTGTTTTCCGATTGTCTATTCATTAAACATTGCCAAGTTGTCAAAGCTGCTTTAATTGTAGGTGATATTGTAGTTAAATGGTTCTTAATGAAACGGTGGGCTAAAATGTAGTAGTATAAGTTGTTTCCAGGAACTTGTCAGCCTTCTAGTTCCATCCATAGTGTCTTGGAAGAAGAAGGGAACCAAGCTTTTAGTTGGGTAAGGATTACTGCTTCATAGTAGTCCTAGATCACTATGTGGCCCATTCCTACTGCCCTTCTAGAAAATATTAGTTTGTTAAATGCACATCTTGATTTCTTTCCCTTCCAAAGATAGCAATTCGGTATTGATTGTGCTTTACGAAAAAATGTATTGGGGACAGGTATTGGCAATGTTCTGAACAGATATAGGAGTTGCGGGAGTATTAGCATCTTAAATGACGCCAGTCTAGCTGACCACGAGAGTTCGGTTTTTGCTAGGTTTATGAGTTTTGTTTTTAACGTATCAAGGTGAAATGGTTAGCTGTTACCAAATCTTTCGTTCAAGGAGTGAGGGTAATGCCCAGGTATTTAATACGCGTAGGTGTAGGAAGAGATTAATTTTTCTTTATGGATATTGGGATGCCCAAGTCTAGTATGTTTGATTTAGAGTCACTGACTTTATAGTATGACACTTCATTGAACAGTAACAATGCATCTTTTACCGAAGCCAGGGATTTTTCCACGCCCGTTAACATTAATATTATATCATCTGCAAAGAGGCTTATAGTGTGTACCCTGTCCATAATTTTAAACCCTGCAATGTCAGGATGGGATCTTACAGTCAGGTCCATAAATATTGGGACATCTACACAATTCTAATCTTTTTGGCTCTATACACCACCACAATGGATTTGAAATGAAATAAACAAGATGTGCTTTAACTGCAGACTTTCAGGTTTAATTTGAATGGTGTAGGAATTATAACAGTTTGTATATGTGCCTCCCACTTTTTAAGGGACCAAAAGTAATGGGACAATTGGCTGCTCAGCTGTTCCATGGCCAGGTGTGTGTTATTCTCTCATTATCCAATTTACAAGGAGCAGATAAAAGGTCCAGAGTTCATTTCAAGTGTGCTATTTGCATTTGGAATCTGTTGCTGTCAACTCTCAATATGAGATCCAAAGAGCTGTCACTATCAGTGAAGCAAGCCATCATTAGGCTGAAAAAACACCTGATTTGGATGTAAATACCCTCAAATTAAAGCTGAAAGTCTGCAGTTAATGCACATCTTGTTCGTTTCATTTCAAATCCATTGTGGTGGTGTACAGAGCCAAAAAGATTAGAATTGTGTTGATGTCCCAATATTTATGGACCTTACTGTATATATATGGCCAAGGGTTCCATCAGGACATTGAAGATAAATGGCAATAAGGGGGACCCTTGCCTTCTGCCATTCGTCATCGGGAATGGGCTTGATAGAGCTCTGGATGTGAGTACTTGTGCAGATGCAGAGGGGTGGTGTAGAGTCCCATTATTGCCGTAAAAATAGTGCCCTGAAAACCAAAAGCCAAGAGTGTCTGCTCCAGATATTTCCAATGAATTTGATCAATCGCCTTCTCTGCGTCCAAAGCTAGGAGCAGAGAAGGCGTTTTCTGCTGATTAGCTAAATGTATGATATTAACAATTCTATGGGTGTTGTTTGTCTGTTTTTTGTGAAACTCGGTTGATCTGGGTGAATAATTTAAGGGAATATTAGTCTTAGGGGAATGATTTTGGCATATATTTTTACATCACTGTATAGTAATGGGATGGGTCGAAAATTTTGTGGGGAGACGGGATCTTTCCCTGGCTTGGGTAGTGTCACAATCGTGGCTTTAAGCATTTCGGAGGGGAAGTTTGAAGAGGCAGCTGCAGCGTTGTGTATTTTTTCCATGTGTGTGTTAAGAATTTGATGAAAGGATTTGTATTATTCCCCTGTGCAACTGTCCGCCACAAGAGATTTGTTGTTAGGTATTAATGCTATTACCTTAGATATTTCAGAGGCTGTGAAGGAGAATTAAGTAGCTGTAAGTCTGTCAATGGGATTTTTGGTATTTTCAGTTGATTGAGGAAGTTGTTTATTATGTCAGGGGTGGGTTGTGGGGTTTTAGTATCTGACTTCAGGTTATAGAGAGAGCTATAATAGTCACTAAATGCATTGGCTTTTGCTTGAGGGTGATAATGTTTATCGTTTGTATTGGGGTGTATGATAAATGGGGCTTTAGCTTTGTGTCTTATGCCTTTCAAGCACTGGACCAGAAGTTTACCAGCTTTGTCACCACTAGCATAGTATGTCATTCGCAGACTTTTGGATAGTCTCTCAAATTTGTCTAGTAGGAGGTAGCGAAGGTCAGATCTGTTTTGTGATAAGAGATGTGTTATGTGAGGGGAAGGGTTATTTTTGTGTTGTAATTCTAGAGTTTGAATCGTTTTTGTTAAATCCTCTAATCGCTTTGTTCCCTGCCTCTTCTCCCTAGCCCCCAAATTGGATAAATATTCCTCTCATGAAGGCCTTGTGGGCGTTCCATAATACAAAAGGATAGTCAACAGAGGAAACATTATCTGTAAAGAAATTGTTTAAACATTTGTCAATTCCGCTTTTGGAATCCTGGGTTTGAAGAAGCGTCGGCATTTATTTCCATGTGTATGTTGTCTTAGACGACAGTGAATCCTGTAGTATATTGTTAATAATAGATGATAGTGCTTTCATGGTCGATAAGAAAAAGGTCAATTCTACTATAGCTTCGGTGGGAGGGGGAGAAGAAGCTATGGTCTCTTTCATTTGCATTTAAACATCTCCATCCGTCAAATAAGTCATTTTGATTAATGAAGGTCGGTAGGAAGGGTGGATTTCTCTTTGGTGATGAGGTGGAATCGATAGCAGGGTTAGGTGTCAAGTTGAAGTCTCCACATATCAGGAGTGACCCCACTTGTTATATTTTAACCACATGTGTGAATTTATTAAGGAAACATAGTTAATGGGTACTTACACTGTCCTCCTCCCTAGACACACTTGCTCCCCTTTTTACACGCAGAACTAGGCCTCATTTGCCACAACCCTGGCAAACAGATGACGCCAGAAGTCTCAAGAGACGCAGCCGTGCTCTTGAGCAAGCCTGGCGTAAATCTAAATCCCTGAAAGACTTTACCCTCTTCAAATCTGCCCCTCTCAAATACTACTCCTGCCTCCACACTGCTAAACAAACCCACTACAACACTCTCATCAAAACCCCGCCTGTTTGAATAACTTAAGACCCATCTCCCTACTCCCGTTTGCCTCCAAGCTCATCGAACGCCTAGTCCACAACCAAATGAGTTGCTACCTCACTGACAACAACCTTCTCGACCCTCTACAGTCTGGCTTTCGTCCACAGCATTCCACTGAAATTGCCCTACTAAAACTCACCAACAATCTACTTACTGCTAAAACCAATGGCCAGTACTCCATATTCATACTCCTGAACCACTCTGCTGCTTTTGACACAGTTGACCACCCGCTCCTACTCAGCAAACTCCACTCCCTTTGCCTCCGTGATTCTGCTTTATCCTGGTTCTCCTCCTACTTATCTCAGCGCACTTTCAGTGTCACTTACAACTCCATCTCCTCTGCTCCTCTTCCTCTTTCTGTTGGGGTACCCCAAGGCTCTGTCCTTGCGCCCCTCCTATTCTCTCTCTATACCTCTTCCCTGGACCAGTTGATAACCTCCCATGGCTTTCAACACCACCTCAAAGCCAACGAGACCCAGATCTATCTCTCCACTCCTCAACTCATCCCCTCGATCTCCTCACAGATCACCAACTTACTGAGTGACATACAGTATCTGTTTGGATGTCACACTGCTTTCTCAAACTCAATCTTTCTAAAACTGAGCATGTTGTATTTCCTTCTTCCCGGTCCCCCCCCATGACTTTACTATTAAGATCAACAGGACAACCATTGGTCCCGCTACACATGCCAGGGTGCTGGGTGTAATCCTTGACTCTAACCTTTCCTTCAGCACCCACATCCAATCACTGGCTAAATCTTGCTGTCTTAACCTCCGCTACATTTCCAGAATTCAACCCTTCCTGACTAACGAGACCACAAAACAAATTATTTACTCATTGGTTATTTTCCGACTTGACTACTGCAACTCTCTCCTCACCGGCCTACCCTTACACAGGCTATCCCCCTTCAGTCTATTATGAATGCTGCTGCTAGATTCATACACCTCACTAACCGATCCGTGACTACTGCCCCTCTCTGCCAATCCCTTCACCTGCTTCCCCTACCCCACCGTATAAAATTCTAAGTAATAACCACAACATGCAAGGCCATCCACAACATTGCCCCCAGCTACATCACCAACCTCATCTGCAGATATCGCCCAAATTGGCCCCTCCGCTCCTCCCAGGACCTCCTGCTCTCTAGCTCCCTTATTACCTCCTCCCATGCTCACCTTCAGGACTTCTCCAGAGCCTCTCCCATCCTCTGGGACTCCCTGCCCTGGTATGTCCGTTCAGCCCCTACCCTGTCCACCTTTAGGAGATCCATGAAAACTCATTTATTCAGGGAAGCCTATCCCTCACCCACCTAAGAACTGTACCTGAGCCACCCGCATCAACCCATCCCCTGCAGCTATTACCTTTTGTACCACCAGCCCCCTCCCTTTAGAATGTAAGCTTTATGAGCAGGGCCCTCCTGTCCCTTCTGTATTGAATTGTATTATAATTCTACTGTCCCCCCTTTACATTGTAAAGCACTGCGTAAACTGTTGGTGCTATATAAATCATGTATAATAACAATAATAATAATAATAATATTTGGGGCATAAACATTTACCAGTGTATATTTAAAGGACTTTATCTCACAGATCATGATAACATATCTTCCTTTAGCGTCTTTGATTTCCTTGAGGGGTTTGAAGGAAACCATATCTCTAATGGCGGTTAAAACCCCTCTCTTTTTGCAGTCAGCATTGGCTGTGAAGACATGGGGAAAATTTTGGTGTGTACATTTATGAGGTGCTTTCTCACGAAAATGTGTCTATTGAGCACATAGGATATCACTCCTATGGTGTAGGGCCTCCTGCTAAAGCGATTTGCGATTGTCCGGGTGGTTAAGCCCTTTAGTGTTGATCGATAAAAAAGTTATTTCCATGTTGGTGATTGTGTGAAGATGTTTAAGATGTAAGGGTAGTAAATTTCACTTATATTGGTCAGATAGCGGCCCCTAGTGGAGGAAATTGAAGTGTCTTGTTCTTTTCTTTTCCCGATCGACTCCAATTGTGCAATAGATCTTCTAGTAGGCTCTAGTTGTGGTGAAGGACTGTCACTCAAAACAGAGTAAAAGTAACATTAAAAAAAAGTGAGTAAAGACAACAATTATAGAGCAATATCCATATCTCCTATAATTTACAGGAGATTGAAAGTTGTGGATAAGAATATGTTCAGGTGCATTGCTGCTCAAGGATAGAGGGCAAAGTTTGTCAAATGGGTTTGGTCCCGGAGGAACCTCAGCTCCCTGAAATTTTTAGAGACGGTAATTACTTTTATACAGTATTTATGCTTGCAGGCATTTTTAGTCATGACTAGTGTTGAGCGAACCCGGACTGTAACGTTCGGGTCCGTACCGAACTTTCGGGTGTCCGTGGCACGGACCCGGACCCGGACATTTCAAAAATCGTTCGGATGTCAGGCCCAAGCGAGTTGTGATCAGTACTGATTTTTACGGACGTTCGTATTTATGACATATTTTCATTAATGGCAGAGATTTTTAAAGTCCCTCGACTCCAAGGAGGCCCTGGTTTGGGTAAACTGTTTGAAACGGGAGATAGGAACTCGTCGTTACGTGGACTTGTATAAGAATAGGTGTTGAAAGTTAGAGGACATTTAATATCCTCTATACCTATAACGAGATATTAACAACAGAAATGAGTGAAAAAAAATTACAATGAAAATGAGACAAAACTCACTGTCAGGAAGTGGTGTTGATCTCGGATGATCTTCTAGATA
>BLSH010162256.1:87671-106822 GCA_018402905.1 Glandirana rugosa | reverse complement strand
ATTTTCCCTATCCCCATTTATTTGTAGGGCACTTGCCCTAGTTTGAAGATGATTTTAGAACAGTTATATGGCTTCTACCGTTAATTAATACTTTTCAGACACAGTTTGAAGATGATCCACATTCACCTCCATTTTTGCTTTTTTTATGTTTTTATTTTTTTAAAAATATTTACAGTTATTTCCCTGTCCCCATTTTTTTGTAGGGCACTTGCCCTACCCTTACCCCCATTTTACTTCCTTTTGCAGCCCTCTGGGGCTTTCCAGGACTTTCCTACAGCCATTTTTGTGCCTAAAAGTTCGGGTCCCCATTGATTTCAATGGGGTTCGTTGTCCGTGCGATCGTTCGGGTTCCGTCCGGACCCGGACCCGGACTTTGTCACGAAGTTCGGACGGACCAGCAGAACCCGAACTTCCAGGTGTTCGCTCAACTCTAGTCATGACTAGATGTCATTCTGGATTAACATGCTTGTTTTTCCTTTGCTGAAACTGAAGCATCTTGCGACTCGGGCACAATTTTCCATGCTTTCAAAAGGGAAAGACCCTTCTCCAGTGAATCCTCTATATGCGTGGCTCCATCGTGGGTGATCGTAATCTTTGTGGGGTAACCCTACCTGTAGCTGATGTGGTAGTTTTGCAAGGATTTAGTTATGGTGTTTAGATTTCTACATTTCTGGAGCGTATGTTGTGACAAATCCGCGTAGAATTGAAGATCTGCGTATTGGTGGGGGACATCTGCCATATTTTGTGGAAAAAATGCAGGTGTAGGATTACGTCCCTTGGGACCTTATCTGGAAGATAGCCAGGTTTGGGCAGGCGGTGTATTCTGTCAATAGTTACAGCGATGTCACATCAGGGAGGATAGCCTTGAACATGGCTGTGGCATATGCATGGAGGATGTCTTGCAGTATATTTCTGACACGCCTTGGATCTTAAGGTTATTCCGTCTCGAACGGTCCTCAATATCCGCCAATTTTTTTTTAACCAAGTCCTCGTCCCTGCTATCCTGAGCATCTATTACTTCATTTATGGTAGTGGCAAATTCTCCCATTTTTGTTTCTATATGATCCACTCTGACTTCAACTGCTTAGAGGTTGTTATTAAATCTACTCATATAACCTGCTGAGACTGTAATGAGGATCTAAGGGACATGAGCATGTCCTTGAAAAAAAAACAATTCACAAACAAGTGTAAGGTGCAATAACCAGAATACAGAAGGCCTGCCTGTTATCGCATGTAAAGAAATATATATATATATACAATGCCAGGGAAATTGATGATGAAAGAGGGGTCTTATGGTGGGAATGTTCTAGTAACTGAACAAAAGAGTCCAAATGCAGTAGTCCATTAGTATGACACCGGAGGCAACCTTCAGGGGTGGACTGGATCCCAAGTCCACCAGTACTGTAAGGGAAGACTCAAACAAAGAGAGGCACCTCTAAGTGTAATATGTGGAGTAAATTTATTCAAAAATGGTTAAGAACACTCACATGGAGAAGTAATAAAATAAGCACAACAGCCATCCAAGAGAAAAGGGGAAGCCGATCTAGCCGCGGAGTCATGGGAACAAAGGCGCTGTACTGCCATCCTCAAATCTTCACTGTGTCCATAACCAGTTTGTTTGCTGTGGGGAATCTCTCTATTGTGTCAGGGAGCTCTCGTGTATCCTCCTCATTGTCTCCATTAGGATTCACTTCCTGGTTTCTCTGGGTACCATCCAGCCAGAATCTTGCCTTTTCTGGACTTCCAGAGGCTGGGGTGGAAGTGAGGGGTTGTTGCTGCTTATTTTTAGTGGTGTGGTTGCTCTCTGGTGAGTCAGACTGGGAAGAGGAGGGAGAGGAGCGGGCGGCAGCTGGAGGGGACGGGGCGGCGCCATCTTGCCCCGGTGATCTGGTGGAACAGGTCATACCTTTTTTGGGTAAAATAATCTGCCTTGTCTCTGTTGCAGGCCGCTTGTCTGCTGTGTAGAGCTGGAGCTTGTCTCTCATGCGGCCATCATGGATCTCGGCTGGACACGCCCCCCCCAATACCTTTTAGATCTATTGTATCTGCTACTTCCACTGCTCAGTTCTAGCCTATTGCTACTAGTGTTAAAGCAAAATACTTTTTCTTTCACATTGAAGGGAATCCAACTGGGTTGCTGAAGCTGTATTAGAACCAGGTAAAAAACGTAAAAGAAAAATTACACATGAAAATTATATGATGTCAGATGGAGGTGTCACTGATGATGTCAGTGAGCTTCCTACTGTTCTGTTACAGTACAATGTAATGGCCATGCCTCCCTTGAAGATGCTTAAAATAGAGGGCCCGCTCCCTGCTGAATTGTATTTCTTACATTTGTTTTTTTATTAATGAGTCCATGCCCTTTGACAATCCTTTGTCTATTAGCCTTGAAAATGACCCAAACTGTTTTTTTTTTTGTACAAAAAACAAAAAAAAACCAAAATGCAAGACTCATTTGCAAATATGTAACAATAAAAATCCGCCAATACATATTGTGGGTTAGCTCAAGGGGGATCACCTTCCCTGGGAAAAAAGGCAGTCCAAATGGCAGGTTTTCTTAAAAGCTGACTTGTAGCCAGTTTTATTTTAAAATTTGCATACAAATAAAACAAACAAAACAGAAAATAAATCCTTGCCATCTTCAGCTTCCCTAACTGAGTGGTGAAAGGCTTCTCCCAGTCACCCACAAAACAAAGAAAATGCAAACCTTTTTGTTTTATATGTCAGTTCAAGCTCTCTCAGGTTTGATGGCTCCTGAGTCCTAGGCCAGAGCAATCATCTGATCCATACCTGCTTCCTTTATACCACCTGTTGATGGACACAAGTGGATCACAAAATCGAGTCCGGAGTCTGGCTGGTAAAACCCGGACTGGATTCCACCTTAGTTTCCTGCAAGTGAACGCATGAGAGGTGAAACATAACGTCCATCGATCACTTTGCCTTTCATGACACCACATACCCCCCCCCCCCCTCTGCTCAAGCCCCTGCGGCTGAGCAACTGTCTGAACCAGACAATTGATAAGGGAAAGCGCATCTGTATTATTTTGGAATTTCCCAGCTCTATGTTCCACTTTAAACCTAAATATTTGAAGAGCAAGGAACCACCTTTCACCCAACTGTTTTTCTCCTTGTTATCACACATCCATTTAGGTGGGGCATGATCAGTGAATATTTTGAATGGTTTCCCCAACAGATAATATTTCAGGGCATCTAAGTCCCATTTGATAGCTAAACATTCCATCTCAACAATGGCATCGTTTTTCTCATGTCTGTCGAGCTTTCTGCTAAGGTAGACCACTGGGTGCTCCTCCCCGTCTCTGACTTGGGACAGTACAGCAACCAATCCCACATCAGAGGTGTCCGTCTGTACTACAAACTCCTTTGTGAAATCTGGGGTCATGAGCACAGGTTGTGCACAAAGGGCTTGCTTCAACTACAAGCCTTACATGAAAGTTCCACTTCACACCTCAATGAGGGTGTTAGGAGATAGACCCGGAGCTATTGTAAGACGCCACTTGGGTAAAACAAACTAAATACAGTATGGGCATTAGGTATTTGTGGTAGCATTGGAGAGCTAGCTATTAGAGTTGAGCGGACACTTGGATGTTCGGGTTCGGCCGAACTTCGCGAAAAAGTTAGAGTTTGGCCCCGAACTTGACCCTGAACCCCATGAACAAAAATGGCTCTAAAAAAGTCCTGGAAAGGGCTAGAGGGCTGAAAAAGGAAGCAAAATGGGGGTAAGAGTAGAACAAGTGCCCTGCAAACAAATGTTGATAGGGAAATGACTTAAAATCACATACAAAAAAATTTAAATTGGAGGAGGTGAATGTGGAGTAGGGGGTTGAGGAGGCGTTGACCATGGCGGTGTAGGTGGTGGAAGTGGCGGTGGAGGAGGAGGTAGCCAACACTGTTTTTTGTTTGTTTTTTTCTAATTGGGGTAGCCCCCATAATATTGAGACATATTAAAAAAAAAAAAGGATAAGTTCACTTAAGTATACCAATGGCTGTGTGAGGCCGGTATAAATGTCTATTCTGCACAAGGAACAGATAAGTCTTGTGGGATCCATGCCAGGTTCATTTTAATAAACGTTAGCTTGTCCACGTTGGCTGTGGACAGGCGGCTGCGCTTGTCTGTGATAATGCCCCCTGGCGTGCTTAACACACATTCAGACAATACACTGGCTGCAGGGCAGGCCAGCACCTCCAAGGCTCAAAGTGCAAGCTCAGGCCATGTGCCCAATTTGGAAACCCAGAAGTTGAATGGGGCAGACCCATCAGTCAGTACGTGTAGGCGTGTGCACACATACTGTTCCACCATGTTGCTGAAATGCTGCCTCCTGCTAAGATGTTGCCTATCAGCTGGCGGTGCTGTTTGTTGTGGCGTGCTGCTGACAAAGCTTTTCCACATTTCGGCCATGCTAACCCTGCCTTCTGAGGTGCTGGCGGTGCCACAGCTGCATTGGCGACCTCTTCCTCCTCCTCTGCCTTGTGCTTCCACTGAGCCCCCAGTGTCATTTGGGAATGCCCTCAGCAGCACGTCTACCAGCGTGCGCTGGTTAACGCGCATCTTCCGATCACACTCCAGTGAGGGAATTAAGGACGGCACGTTGTCCTTGTAACGGGTATCCAGCAGGGTGGCCACCCAGTAATCAGCACAAGTTACAATGTGGGCAACTCGGCTGTCGTTGCGCAGGCACTGCAGCATATAGCCGCTCATGTGTGCCAGGCTGCCCAGAGGCAAAGACAAGCTGTCCTCCATGGGAGGTGTATCATCTGTGTCCTCCATATCCCACCAGCCACGCTCCAGTGATGCCCAGGAGCAGCGTTGGGTGCCACCCTGCTGTGAACATGGTTCCTCCTCCTCCTTCTCCTCCTCTTTATCCTCGTTCTCCTCATCCTCAAGAACTGTGCCCTGGCTTGAAAATTTTTTACCTGGCCTATGCTGTTGCAGGAACCCACCCTCCGAGCCACTTGTGAATGACTGGCCTGATAACTGTGGAAATGTCCCCTCTTCCTCCTGTGCCACATCCTCTTCCATCATCACCCAAAGTGTTTTTTCAAGGAGACATAGAAGTGGTATAGTAACGTTGAGAACAGCGTCATCGGCACTGGCCATGTTGGTGGAGTACTCGAAACACAGCAATATGGTACACAGGTCTCGCATGGAGGCCCACTCGTTGGTGGTGAAGTGGCGCCTGACCCGTGCGTGCTGCAGCTGAAACTCCACTATTGCCTGCTGCTGCTCGCACAGTCTCTTCAGCATGTGCAAGGTGGAGTTCCACCTTGTGGGTACGTCGCATATGAGGCGGTGAGCAGGAAGACCGAAGTTCCGCTGCAGCGCAGACAGGCAAGCAGCAGCAGGGTGAGGACGCCGAAAGCGCGCACAGACGGCCCGCACTTTCTGCAGCAGCTCTGACATATCCGGGTAGTTTTTTAGAAATTTCTGCACCACCAAATTCAGCACATGCGCCAGGCAAGGGATGTGCGTCAAACCGGCTAGGCCCGGAGCTGCTACGAGATTTCGGCCAATATCGCACACCACCAGGCCGGGCTTGAGGCTCAGTGGCAACAACCACTCATCGGTCTGTTGTTCAATGCCCATCCACAGCTCCTGCGCAGTGTGGGGTTTATCCCCCAAACATATCAGTTTTAAAACAGCCTGCTGTCGTTTCCCCCCTGGATGTGCTGAAGTTGGTGGTGAAGGTGTTACACTGACCGGATGAGGAGGTGGTAGAGGAGGAGGAAGCGGAGTAGGAGGAGGAGGCAACAGGAGGCAAAGAGAAATGCCCTGCAGTTGGCACCTGTGTTTCGTCATCATCAGAGACGTGCTGTGTTGGTGTTTCCATGTCCTCATCCTGAAACAGAAGTGGTTGGGCATTGGTGCACTCAATGTCTTCCACTTCTGGGGCAGGGCTATGTGGATGGCCCACAGAAATCACACCAGCAGAGTCATAAAAAAGCATAAGAGACTGCTGCATGACTTGGGGCTCAGACTGCTTGGCTGATTTACAAGGGGCTGAGGTGAAAGACAGATGGCCATGGGGTTCAGGTGCCAACTCTGAGCTTTCAGCAAGGGACCGGGTAGGAGACAATGTGAAGGAACTGGAGGCATTTTCTGCCACCCAATCTACTATCGCCTGTACTTGTTCTGGCCTCACCATTCGTTGAGCGGCATTCGGGCCTACCATATAACGTTGAAGGTTCTGTCAGCTACTCGCACCTGAGGAAGGTGTTTCACTTGTGCGTGTAGCTGGCACAGATCGACCACGTCCTCTCCTTGTAACAGGAGCTTCACCAACACCACCAACACCAGCAGCACCAGCAGCACCACGACCACGTCCCTTATTTGACACTCTCCTCATTCTGGACGAGAATGTACTATTTAACACAAATATATATTATTTTTTATAACGCTAATCTGTCCCTCACACCAGCAGCAGGAACCTCTCCCTAGACTAGTATGAGATGATTTTATAACGCTAATCTGTCCCTCACACCAGCAGCAGGAACCTCTCCCTACACCAGTATGAGATGATTTTATAATGCTAATCTGTCCCTCACACTAGCAGCAGCATCCTCTCCCTACCTACACTAGTATGAGATGATGTGACATGCAGCGCTACGTGACTCTAGCTTATATAGAGGCTGGGTCACATGATGCACTGGCCAATCACAGCCGTGCCATTAGTAGGCATGACTGTGATGGCTTCTAAGGGCAAACGAGTGAAACACTTGTTGATTGGCTGCCCTGCAGCTATTCAATAGGCACAAAAAATACCAGAACCCCAAACCCGACCCCGGACTTTCTCTCAAATGTCCGGGTTCTGGTTCGGGACATGGACACCCTAAAGTCTGGTACGAACCCTGAACTTTACTATGCCAGACCTTCTCATCCTTTATTTAAATAGGTGGTCTTATACAATGGTAATGATGCATTTATTAACCCCTTCCAAAAGGTCAGAGTAAGAACTTCTGGCTTCTCTGCTTTGCATAATTAAATAATGTTAGTGTTCTGTCGCTAAGAGGGGCCACTTCCTATACTAGCCCCAGCGGACATGCTGAATCAATAGAGCCCTAATGTCTTTAAAAGTTTGAACCACCCCCTCACAAAATATTTGGACCTCCTGGCAATACCATTAAATATGATCCAAGTCTGCTGGGGAGAAGGTGCACCGCCAACATTCCGCAAAGCTGTATATTTTACCAGTTTGGCAGGCTTAAACTATATTCTGTGTAAGATTTAAAATGAATCAGAAGGTTCCTAGCATAAACCAGGTACTTGAGTGAATGATCCCACATATCATCACAATCATGCCCTTGGAGGTCTGAAACAGCAGTCATCCATCCTTCCCTACAGTGTTCCAGGGCAGATGGCCACCAAAACGGAGCTTTGAAATTCACCCCCATTGACTTAATTGGGGTTCAGATTGCAGTTCACAATTTCTGGAAAGTACGATAAGTTTGATAGACAGCTGGCAAATTGAACCCAAGCACATTCACTCATCACTAGTTGCCACACTCAGACCCGGCCTGAGGCTATGTTCACACTGATCCAGCGTGAAAATCGTCCAACTTAGCCCTGCAACTTCATGTCCGACTTCCATGTGACTTCAATGAATGGGATCCAAATTTGATCTGACTTTGAGATGATTGCAAAAATCAAAACAATTCCTTTGCTTCTGGTATGGAGGAAACCTCACTCCAAATTTATAAAAAAAAATGGTGTTAGGTCCCCCTCCAGATCCATACCAGGCCCTTTGAGTCTGGTATGGATCTTGAGGGGGAACTGCATGCTAAAATTGAAAAAAAAATGGTGTACCCCCCCCCCCCCCCCCCCGAGACCCTTGGTCTGGTATGGATTCTGAGGGGAAACCCCACGCCAAAAAAATTCAAACGACGTGGGGTCCCCCCAAAATCTATACCAGACCCTTATCCGAGCAGGCCAGGAAAAGGGGGGCGAGTGAGTGGCCCCCCTCCTGAACCATATCATGCCACATGCCCTCAACATAGGGGGATGGGTGTTTTGGGGCAGGGGGGACTCTGCGCCCCCCCCACCCCAAAGTACCTTGTCCCCAAGTGGATGGGGACAAGCACCTCTTCCCGACAACACTGGGCTGTGGTTGTGGGGGTCTGCGGGCAGCTGGCTTATAGGAATCTTTCACAAGGGGGCCCCCGATCCCGGTCTCCCCATGTGAATGAGTATGGAGTACATTATACCCCTATCCATTCACCCAAAAAAGAAGTGTAGTGTTACAAAAAACAAAGAGACGTTTTATGACAAGTCCTTTATTAATTGAAGAATGTCCCCATTGTAGCTCCAAAGTGTCTTCTTCCTCCGGTGCTGATTTCTTCCTCTGGTCTTCTCCCTCTGCTGTCTTCTTCCTCCGGTCTTCTCCCCCTGCTATCTTTCTTTGGTGATGTCTTCTCCCTTCGCCAAATCCTTCTTATTTTTCTTCTTCTTCCTCCACCGCCAACCCACGCAAACTAAAAAAACTATGCTGTTCCAACTCTGGCTTCTGTGGTTATGTCAGCTAAGGTGTCTGCCAGATCTTATATACAGTAGCTATGGGGCGTGGCCATCCGGTGATGGCGGAGCAGCATTGTTTTTTTTTATTTTGAGCGGGTTGGCGGCGGCGGAGGAAGAAGGAGAAAAAGAAGAAGAAATCCGCGAAAGGAGAAGACATCACCGCAAGGAGAAAAGAGCGGGGGGGGGGTGAGACCAAAGGAAGAAGACAGTGGAGGGAGAAGACCAGAGGAAGAAGACATCACAGGAGGAAAAAGACACCTTGGAGCTACGACGGGGGACATTCTTTAATTGATAAAGGGTTTGTCGAAAACCGTCTCTTTGTTTTTTGTAACACTACCCTTCTTTTTTTTTTGGGTGAATGGGTAGGGGTGCAATGTACTCCATGCTTATTCACATGGGGGGGCCAGGATCTGGGGGCCCCCTTGTTAAAGAGGGCTTCCAGATTCTCATAAGCCCCTTGCCCGCAGACCCCCACAATCACCACCCAGGGTTATCAGGAAGAGGCGCTTGTCACCATCAACATGAGGACAAGATGCTTTGGGGGGCCAGAGCCTCACCTGCCTCAAAGCACCCCCCATGTTGAGGGCATGTGGCCTGGTATGGTCCAGGAGGGGAGCTGCTCACTAGTCGTCCACTCCTTTCCAGGCCTGCCAGGCTGCATGCCCAGATAAGGGTCTGGTATGGATTTTGGGGGAACCCCAGGCATTTTTTTTTTGTTTTTTTGGCGTGGGGTTTCCCCTCAAAATACATATCAGACTGAAAGGTCTGGTATGGTCTTGGGGGGACCCCACGCCATTTTTTTTTTCAATTTTGGCGATGTGTCCCCCCTCAAGATCCATACCAAACTAAAAGGGCCTGGTATGAATCTGATGCCCTCAATATCCTCAGAGCACATGCCGCATGCCACAAGTTGGATCAGTGAAGATGATGATCCCAACTTCCATCAATTCAATGGGCTGATATTGTGCCCAAGTCAGACCAAAGTAGTGCAGGAAGCATTTTCAAAGTCGGATTGACCCAAGTCGGACCAGTTAAGACGGCTTTCATAGGGAATCATTGATTTTGACATGTCATGCAACTTGTGCTCTGGAAGCCCGAGCACATGTCAGACCAGGGTGAACCTGCCCTGAAGGAGAAAGGACTACTGATTGCTAATAGAAGGTAAGTGGCAGAAGGTGGTTCCTAATACTAATATCCTGATTAATTCAAGGCATTCCTCTGGTCATAACTGGCAAAGTTGACAGTGGGTTATTGTCAATGGAACTTTCAGGCCCGCAAATGGCTGGTGTCATAGCTGATCAAATTTTCAACACCGTGACAACTGCAGATGTAAATATGGGTAAAATTGTATTATTTTTGGATACAAAAGGATAGTAGGATTTTGTCCTGTTTTATGGTAATATAGGCTTTGCATTGTTAGGCTGATACAGTTCAAACAACAAGGCTTCAGTAGACAGTTCAAATAACAAGGTTATAAGCAGTCCAGCAACCCATAGCAACCAACTAAAAATTATATTTTACCAATCTGAATGATTTTACTTTACACTGAAGTCTATTGCCTAGTAAGATTTTGCCTGCTAAGTTAAACAGATTTGGTGAAGGGAATAGCTCATAACGTCTTACAATAATCAGCCTACTGTGAAAAATTTATTGCAGGTTTTTTTATTGATATGTCCAAGCAGACTGAAATTCAATTTAACTGTAGCATCAGCACACCAGCTGACAAGGTTGGCAAAGTCAATTGTTGTTTGGATAAATAAAATTGAAATTAACTCGGAATGTGCAGACATATGGGAATGTTTAGTGACTACTGTAAACAACAAAGTCATTCTGTGAAGACACTTGTGCAAATCAGCTCATACCCAAGTGTGCTCATTTATCTATTTCTCCTGTAATGTCAGGAACAAATTATTTTCCTGCTGTATAATTATGAAACAAGCTGGGATAGAAACACAGGGCTGCGTGGCTTGTCTTAAAGTAGACCTAAACACAAAAAATTAAAATGTACTATGTTAATTGTGTCTAGGTCACATAAAAAATATACATTTTTTTAAATTCTTCCTGAAAAACAGTAATGTGTTTCCTGATAATTGAGTGTGCCTAGCCACTTGCCGACCGCCCGCCACAGCATGACGGCGGCAAGGTGGCTCGTTATCGCGAAACACCGTCACAGGACAACGGCCACGATAACTAGTATTGTGAGCGCACGTGTGCCGCCGGAGACGCGTTCACTGTGTCCCGGGGGGGGGGCAGGGAGCGGGTAGGGCGGACTCGATCACCGCTGGCTACCCACGATGGCTCCCCCGCAGTGAGAGAATGGAGGTCCATGTATGTAAACACGGATCTCCATTCTCAGGCTGTGATCCCCGGCTTCCTGTATATGGAAGCTGTGATCACTCCCCTCCCCTCCCCCTGCCAGCCCAGCACCAATACAGTTAGAACACACCCAGGGAACACTGTTAACCCTTAGAGCGCCCCCTTCAGGTTAACCCCTTCACTGCCAATGGCATTTACACAGTAATCAGTACATTTTTATAGCACTGATCACTGTATAAATGTCAATGGTCCCAAAAAAGTGTCAAAATGGTCCGACATGTAAAAAAAAAATAAAAAAAATATAAAAACCCAGGAAATGAATTCAAACAGACCAATAAACCTAGACTGCAATTATTTTTAACAAAAATATGAGGAAGAATATAAATCGGCCAAAACCGATGAAAAAAATGTTTTTTTATATTTTTTTTGGATTTGTATTTTAGCAAAAAGTAAGAATAATATATTTTTTTGCTAAATTATCGCTCTTTTATTGTTTATAGCGGCGATCAGAAATGACACAGAGGTGATCAAATACCCCCAAAAGTAAGCTCTATTTGTGGGAAAAAAAGGACACAAATTTTGTTTGTGTACAACGTCGCACGACCGCACAATTGTCAGTTAAAGCGACGCAGTGCCGAATCACAAAAAGTGCTCTGGTCCTAAAGTGGGAAATCCTTCCGGGGCTGAAGTGGCTAGGCACCCGTTTGTCTCAAACCTATGTATCTGCCGCATTGGAGGCTTTACTGCCTCTAAAGTCACAATTGTGTTTTTTTACTGCAGAGGAATCTGTACCTTAGGAACCTACACTGCATGCATCTCCCTGCTTATATGCATTCCTTATCTAGATCTTTGGTTTCTTCACCTCTCCTGCTGCTTCTTGACTGTTTCCCTACCGGTGTATAGATCACCAGTCATCCGGGGACAGCTCTGACACAAATAAACAAACATCTAATCCTCTACCAAGATGAATGCCTCCGCACAGAGATTCAGTTTAGGCATGGTAATGGGGAAACGATTAGCTGTAGGGAGACCTGAGGCAACACTGGTGACTAGTCCTTTGCCCTCTGATCACATTTTTGGGCACAGCTTCCACAGTTAAGCACTTTTTAAAGGAAAACTGATGTGTGTATCTGTAAGGGCAAAAGTTAAGTTTCTCCTATCGTTCACTGACAGACGCAGCTCTCCATGACGTGTGGGTTTATTCTTGTCTCACTAGGAGTTAACTAGGCAGTGAAAAGAAACAGCTGGTCCCTCCCATGGGGCTGTCCTCTCTTCCCACATAAACCCCCTCCATAGTATAGCTCATCAGTTTCAATGCCTAGTTTGCAAGGAGTTGACCTGGCTTCCCTTTAAGGGAATTGCGGTCCTTTGTGACCATTCTTTTTATTTTATTTTATTTTTATTTCATCAAGATTGATCTGCTATCAAGAAGCTGGTTGGGGCATAGAGAGCCCATGGGCTCTGTACTCTCCCCGACCTGGCCGACCGATGCGAGCCAGTCCCACAGTATGGGGACCCGCCGCATTGTACCCGTTCCGTGCGGGTGGCCTGGGGTGATCCCCACTTACGCCCAGCCCCGGATGCGATTTTTCAGGGGCGGAAGGGGGACCGACGACAAAAAAAAACAAAACTTTTTTTCTGGGTAGCCGCCGGCAGGGGTGAGTGAAGCTCCCCCTTCACACCCACCCTTCCCCCCCGCACCGCACCCGTTCGTCCGGCGCCGTTCCTTTAGTTTTTCGCCGCCATGCGACGATAAGGCCGCCATTTTGCAGTGGACCGCCGCCATTTTGCCATAGCCGCAGACATATTTGGGATATGGGGCTTTCCCTCTAGCGCTCAGAGCGGCCATTTGCGGTACTGCATGTCCCTGTACAGGGGGTTTTCGGACTCTAGTGTCTAACGGCGGCCATTTTGACCACATGCAAAAAACGTGTATGTAGCGTATTCCCTTCTCTGTGCAGAGGTGGTGATCGGACGGCGCGGCTCTTCTGGCAATCCATGATTACTGGCAGCAAAAACAGCATGTACAGCTGGGCTCCCCTGTGGGTGCTGGTGGCAGCGGGTGCAGTCCTCCTGGGTTCCCTGGTGCGCTGTGGGGCGGTGGTGTGCGGCAGTGTGGGGGTGCCTCATTCTCTGTAGTACCACCTGTGTGTCACTGAGAGGGTTCTGGGGGCAAAACGATGGCAGATTACTCTGCTGGGCCTGCTGAGGAGGCATCAGCGGCGGCGCAATCCGCATTTTTGGACCAGCTGCTGGCAGTCTTTAGTTAATTTCTCCCCCAGGCAGAAGTCGCCCAACAGGCCCCCAAAAAGTGTCCCCATGCCCCTCCTTATTCATCAGGGGAGGATTCTGATCCGGAAGTGGCCTCAGGGGTCTCAGGGACCCCAGTGGACCTATCTGATGGGGAATTGGGCCCATCGGACGGTGAAGAGGATCAGGGGGCGGCGGTTGCGCGCGAAAAAGCGTTGGTTGCCGCCATTATCACTGGCATTCGCACTACGCTGCGATTGAGCCAGGATGGTGAATCACAGTCGTCTAGGGCCCCCAAAGCTTACCCCTACGATCAATTTTTTGATCATTTTCTTTATCGTGAATGGCAACGTCCGCAGCATTCCTTTTCGCTGTCACGATGGTTCACTGCCCGCTATCCCTTTGAGGAAAGCTTTTTGAAAAAATGGGAATCGCCTGTGGTGGACCCACCGATAGCCCACCTTAGTAAGGCGACTACCATTCCTCTGGAAGGGGCTCCTTCTTTTAAAGACCCCGCTGATAGAAAAACAGAGGCGCTTTTAAAGTCGCTATTCCTGCTGGCAGGTTCTGCCGTGCGGCCAGCCCTGGCGTCTGCCATGGCGGCTCAACATCGGTATGAGCGTATGGCGGAGCTCCAGTCTGATCCGGAATGCGGCCACCTGATGGATGCGCCACAGAGGGCTGAGTTTTTGCTCCAAGGGTTCAAGTACCTTTGTGATGCGGCCGTTGATTTACTGCCGATGTTATCCAGGATAACGATTTTTGCCGTTATCCTCAGACGGATACTTTGGTTGCGTTCTTGGTCCGGCGACCATGCTTCCAAGAAGGGTCTTGCTGACCTCCCTTTTCAGCGTGGATGTCTATTTGGTCCACGTTTGGATGAGATCATTAAGGACTTCACGGGAGGTAAGAGTACCTTCCTTCCAGAGCCCCGGAGACGTGAGTTTCGCCGTAAACAGGGGCCCCTTCCCTCGGGTCAGAAGAGGTTTTTCACACCTCGAGCGCAACAGGTAAGGGGACCCGTCCCGGTAAGGTCGCTGCAGGGGCCGGAGAACGGCAGTGGCATCGCAAAACCGAAAAGGCGGAGGACAAGTCCTCCTCAGCCTGATGGGTTGCCCCCATCTGGGTTTCGGTGGGGGGACATCTTCTGGGGTTTGCAGACCGGTGGCTGGCTCACATTCCCGATCGTTGGGTCCGGGAAGTGGTGTCCACCGGGTACAGGATAGAGTTCAACACTCTACCCCCAGACAGGTTCTTCCCATCGAACTTAGGGCTCCCGCGGGATTGCCAGGAGGCCCTTTTCGGGGCGGTTCAAGCACTCTCGGACCAGGGGGTGATTGTGCCAGTACCTCCAGAAGAGAGGTTTCGAGGTTTCTACTCAAATCTATTCGTGGTTCCCAAAAAAAGGGGAGGGGTTCGGCCAGTACTGGACCTGAAGGTCCTGAACCGGTATGTCAGGGCACGGAAATTCCGGATGGAATCTATCCGCTCGGTTGTGGCCGCCCTTCATCAGGGGGAATTTCTGGCGTCTCTGGACATCAGAGATGCGAACCTCCATGTACCCATTTGTCCACGGCATCAGCGCTTTCTGTGCTTTGCAGTGGGAGACCTCCATTTTCAATTCGTGGCACTCCCTTTCGGTCTGGCCTCAGCACCCCAAGTTTTCACAAAACTGCTAGCCCCAGTGTTGGCGTTGCTGCGACAGACAGGCATTGCGGTAGTGGCCTACCTCGACAATCTGCTCCTGCGAGCGGAGTCCACCTCGGCTCTGGAGGAGAATGTGAGGATCACAATGACCTCACTGCAGGACTTTGGCTGGTTACTCAACCTGCAGAAATTGTCGGTGTAGCCAACCAGTCGCCTGGAGTACTTGGGTCTGATTCTGGACACAGTACAGGCGAAGGTGTTCTTTCCTCCAGCCAAGTTGCTGTCTCTGCAATCGGCAGTGCGAACCCTTCTGTCGCACCGTCGGTCTTCATTACGATTCTGTATGCGGGTGCTGGGACTCATGGTCTCGTCTTTCGAGGCGATACCATTCGCCCAGAGTCACACTCGTCTCCTTCAGCGAGCAATTCTGGCTCGGTGGGACAGGTCACCTCGGTCCTTGGACCTTCTGATTCGTCTGAGCCCCCAGACCAGGGCGTCTCTGACCTGGTGGCTTCGGGACTCGGCCCTGACTCAGGGGAAGTCATTCCTGTCCCTCCAGTGGGTGATCATCACCACGGATGCCAATCTTTCAGACTGGGGAGGGGTCCTGGGGCAGCTGTCTGCCCAGGGCCGTTGCTCAGCACAGGTTGCTCGCCTCCCCATCAATGTACTGGAGCTGAGAGAAATCAGATTGTGCCTATTTCACTGGACAGTGAGATTGCAGGGCCGTCCGGTCCGAATTCAGTCGGACAATGCCACAGCAGTGGCGTATGTGAACCATCAGGGCGGCACAAGGAGTCCAGCAGCTGCAGCGGAGGCAACTCTGATATTGCGTTGGGCGGAACGTCACGTTCCGGCAATCTCCGCCATTTACATTCCAGGTGTGGAGAACTGGCAGGGGGACTTTCTCAGTCGCCAGACGCTGGACCAGGGAGAGTGGTCTCTCCACCCGGATGTGCTCAACCAGATTTGCCGCAGATGGGGGATGCCAGACGTGGATCTCATGGCGTCTCGGTCCAATCACAAGGTGGAGTCCTTTGTGTCCAGAAGGAAGGATCCATTGGCAGTGGCCACGGACGCTCTGGTGGCCCCCTGGGGTCGTTACCGCTTTCTGTACGCCTTCCCTCCAATAAGACTGTTACCGCGATTGATACGCAGGATAGTGGCAGAGGGAATACCTATATTCCTGGTGGCTCCAGATTGGCCTCGGCGCACTTGGAACGCCGACGTGGTGCAAATGGTGGCAAATCTTGGCGGCTCCCTCTGTGAGACAATCTTCTGTCTCAGGGGCCCATCTTGCACCCTACTTTACCCTCGCTGGCTTTGACGGCTTGGCTATTGAGTCCCAGGTGCTAAGAGACAGGGGAGTCGCTGACTCAGTGATCCCTACATTGTTGAAGGCTCGTAAGTCTACTTCCCGCAAGATTTACCACCGAACATGGAAGGCTTATATAGCTTGGTGCGAGGCGGAGGGTCATAACCCTCGCTCTTATGTTGTATCCAGGGTCCTGACTTTTTTGCAGCAGGGCCTGAACAAAAAACTGGCTTTGAGTACTCTCAAGGGCCAGATATTGGCTCTGGCGATTCTTTTCCAGAGGCCTTTGGCTTCGCATTCGCTGATTCGTACCTTTGTTCAAAGTGTACGACATGTGGCGCCTCGGGTGAAGGCTCTGATGGCTCAGTGGGATCTGAATTTGGTCCTTTCTGTACTTCAGAAACCGCCATACGAGAATATCAGGGAGATTTCCTTACAACTGCTGTTGCAGAAGCTGGCTTTCTTAGTAGCCATCACTTCCGCCAGACGGGTGTCTGAATTAGCAGCACTAGCAGCAGCGTGCAAGTCTCCCTACCTGGTCCTGCATAAGGATAAGGCGGTCTTGTGACCCTCTCCTTCCTTTCTTCCGAAAGTGGTTTCTTCCTTCCACATTAATGAAGATATTGTTCTTCCTTCATTGTGCCCTCGTCCATCGCACCCAAAAGAAATTGAGTTGCATGCTTTGGACGTAGTGAGGGCCTTAAGGGTGTATTTGTCTGCTACAGCTTCTTTTCGAAAAGCTGATGCTTTGTTTGTGCTGACAGAGGGTCCGCGCAAAGGTTTGGCGGCCTCGTCGGCTACGATCTCTTGTTGGATCAGACAGACCGTGACCCATGCGTATTCTGTTCGGGGCAAGGTTCCCCCTTTTCCAGTCACTGCTCATTCCACCCGGGCTGTTAGCACTTCCTGGGCTTTCAGACATCAGGCCTCGGTGTCACAGGTGAGCAAGGCGGCCGCTTGGCCCTCGGTTCACACTTTCACTAAGTTTTATAAAGTTGATGTGTTTGCATCTTCGGATGCTGCCTTTGGCCACAAAGTTTTGCAGGCGGCAGTGTAGGCGCATCTGGCGCCTCCTTAGAGGTTCTGTTGGGTACTGCTAGCGTTTACCTACCCCTCTTTTTGACACAGCTTGGGGACATCCCCACTCGTCATGGAGAGCTGCATCTGTCAGTGAACGATAGGAGAAAAAGGGATTTTATTAAAACTTACCGTAAAATCCTTTTCTCCGAGTTCACTGACAGCCCCTCTGTGCTCTGTTTTCTGTACGGCTTGTGTACGAACTGATGAGCTATACTATGGAGGGGGTTTATGTGGGAAGAGAGGACGGCCCCATGGGAGGGGCCAGCTGTTTCTTTTCCCTGCCTAGTTAACTCCTAGTGAGACAAGCATAAACCCACACGTCATGGAGAGCTGCGTCTGTCAGTGAACTCGGAGAAAAGTATTTTACGGTAAGTTTTAATAAAATCCCTTTATTTTAAAGTTTAACTGAAAGCAATTTTAATATACCTTTAAAATTGTTACATGCAGTATTTTCATTATTATGTTACTTACAATATAAATATTTGTTCACTCTCATGGCTATCTGTTTTGAAGATTTGGTTATCATTCCTGTTAATGGATTATTAAGATCAGTAAACCCCTATAGCATTTGCTGTTTTTATGCAATTGAGCATGCATATTTATTTATTATTGGTATTTATATATCACTGACAAAGCACACAGCACTTTGCATACACTGTATATTGTATATTCACATCACTCCATGCCCTCAAGGAGCTTGCAGTCCGAGGTCCCTAACTCACAAGCATACACATACTAGGACCAATTTAGACAGGAGCCAGTTAACCTACCGGCATATCTTTGGAGTGTGGGGAGGAAAGCTGCGCAAGCACAGAGAGAACATGCAAACTCCAGGCATGTAGTGCCATGGTTGGGATCAGTGGCAGCTGGTGTTTTTTTTTGGGGGGGCAGCAAACAACCCCCCGAATGGCACCTCTCCCCCCCCCAAATTACAATTCACCCCCCAAATGGCACTTCACCCCCCCCCGAGCAGTACCTCTCCACCCCCCGAGCTGTACCTCTCCCCCCATTCTACTGCTGCACTTACCCCATCTAGGCAGGTAGGGTGCAGCCGTTCTGTGTCCTCCACGGTGGCTTCGATCATGGCTCCTAGGCATCCAATAGGATCGCCTGTGCTTTCAGCCAATCAGGTGACGGGTGCCAAATCCGTTACCTGATTGGCCGGGAGAAGGTCCTGAGTGGGCTGTGAGCATTCTGCACTCACAGCTTACTCTATTTTGAAGCCCTATTAGATCCTCCGGCTCGAATAGTGTTCTTAACTAAAGCACTCCCGCCCACCGCCGCAATAGTAATTCATGCATCCCGACGACCTGAAAAGGGGCCGGGTGCATAGATAGGAGTGGCGGGCAGTGGGATAGGTGAGGCCGCGCTCCTGTGCCCATAATGGATGGTCTGCCCCTAGTTGAGATTCACACTGATGACCCAAGTACTAACCACTATGCCACTGTGCTGCTCAAATATACAGTACATATCACATATATGTAATTACGAGCAAAACCTAGAAACATGATTTTTGAAATCATTAGAGAAGTTTTTACCTTCAATGACGGTAAAGACATTGAAAGGTATGATGTAACGTGGTAAAAAGTTAAGACAAAAAAGAACAGAGGGTGGGACTTTGAGAGAGGCGGATGGATAATAAAGTACTTAGATATGAAAATAGTGTTAATCATTTTTTAATTCTTAGATATATATGTATAATAATACTATAATATAGTATAGATTCATGAAATAATAGGTAGGCGGAGAGAGTTTCAGGGTGGGAGACAAGAAAAAACAGAATTGAAAAATGGTGCAATGTAGTATGGAAAGTTACAGAAATGGCAGTAACTTCCATTTTTGAAGAGATTACTAAAGTTTTTAGTACAAAGATCCAAAACGAGCATTAATGTATATACACTATACATGACATATAAACTCGTCGTGTCACCGTATCACCAATCATGAACCCAGTAGTCACACTTAGAGTTGATCCCCGTCTGGTAGGTAATACCCGTGTCCTCGCGCCGGAGTGGA
>BLSH010162256.1:67200-82458 GCA_018402905.1 Glandirana rugosa | reverse complement strand
AATTGTATATTAAAAAAGGATTAATAATCTGTTAAGAAACATTGGAGATCTATATCTTTGTTTAATCCCAAGGGCTGTAAACTTTGTACCCTATGGATCCAGCGGGTCTCCATCTGGGATACCGCCTTCACCATATCCGTGCCCCTCCAGTGGGGCTGTACCCTATCTATGCCCCAAAACCTAAGCAAAGAGGGGTCTTTATTGTGGACCAATCTAAAATGGTTCGATACACTATGGAATTTGAATCCCTTTTTAATGTTATCTACATGTTCCCCCACTCTTTTGGCGAGGGTTCTAGTAGTTCTCCCTATATATTGATAATTGCATGGGCACATCAGGAGATAAGTTACATACCGGGAGTCGCATGTAATAAATCTCCTGATTTTGAATTCCTCACCTGTTACCCCTGAGGTGAAATTAGTTAGGTTCTTTTTTTCTTTAGAGGTTTTGCATCCTTTACACCTTTTACATCTGAAAAAACCAACCCTATCCAGAAAGGTTGGTTTTCTCATGTCTGGTTTTGGAACATTTTTTGCCACCATATTTCTCAATGCCGGGGCCCTTCTATAAATAAATTTTGGCTTAGAAGGGATAATTGACTTGAGAGTGGGATCTTTTTTTAGGATGGGCCAGTGTTTTTTGACTATTTTTTCCACTTCCTTGTGTTGAACGTTATATCCTGTTATGAAGGCCCAACCAAACTCCTCTCCTTTTTGTGTTTTTTCCTTATTCTGCAACAGGGGGGTTCTGGGCATTAAGCCCACCTTGTTCCTAGTCTCAAGCAACTCTTCACGGTTATAACCCTTCTCACAAAATCTATTTATGAGGATGTCTGATTGGGTCATAAAGTCTTCAATTCTATAACAGTTCCTTTTCATTCTGAGTTCCTTTTTTTTTTTGCTTGCTTATCTGACCACCCAAGGTCTTGAAGGGGCAGCGACCCTACTGTTTATAATTTTATACCATTGTAGCACTGTATTTTGATTTGTCACGTCAGGGCGCCATTTCCCTCATTTATATATACACTAAAATAACAACCCTAAAACAATGGTTATTCAAATTATTATTTTTTTTATTTGGCTAATGTAAATGCATTGGTTAACTCAGACTTCTTCACTATTATAAAAATTAAAATTATGAAGGAGTATCAATTACTGTCTTGTAATTGGGCAAGAAAATGTAACAAGTATTAGCACCACACAAATAAAATTTCTGAACAGGTAACAAACAGCAATGTAAAAACTTTACTTTCTAAAGTGTCTTAAACAAACATATACTTTTCAGTACTACTAAACACAGAACAGATGACAGAAGTACAAACACCAAAAAAAAAACTACTTTTATTGTGTGCCATACCACATTTTAGTGTACTGCTGTTTTTGAGGTAAAAGTATTTCCTGCAATAATTAAAGTAACCCTGGCATTTGCTATGTGTCCCTGTGCATAGAGGCTTTTGTTAGCTGTTTATTGCTCCCTCTCTCATATCACCGTTTTCCAGCAATGCCGAGATGGCAGCTATTAAACTCTGTGTAAAAATCTATTTCACCTTCTGAAATCTGCCTATATGTGAGGATATCATTCCTCCTTTCAAAATTTTATGTCATTTTTTTAGGTATCCTGCTTGAGGTGATTGTAGCCGTATTAGTGCATTTACAACAGAAACAATTGAGTACTGTCTGTGATACTTTTTTTATTTGCATTAACATACAATTTTTCAGGACAAGCTTTCAGCGTATGTCCCCTTCTTCAAGAGTACCCGAAAGCTTGTCATGAAAAATTGTATGTTAACCACTTCAGCCCCATAAAGATTTCCCCCTCAATGACCAGAGCATTTTTTACAATTTGGCACTCTGCAAAGCTGTACCCAAATAAAATTTGCGTCCTTTTTTCCCCACAAATAGAGCTTTCTTTTGGTGGTATTTGATCACCTCTGCGTTTTTATTTTTCGCGATATAAATGAAAAAAGACCAAAAATTTTTTAAAAAAATTATATTTTCAACTTTTTGTTATTAAAAAAATACAATAAACTCAATTTTAGTCATACATTTTTGCCAAAATGCATTCAGCCACATGTCTTTGGTAGAAAAAAAAGTCAATAAGCGTATATTTAGGTTTGCACAAAAGTTGTAGCGTTTACAAACTAGGGTACATTTTCTGGAATTTACGCAGCTTTTATTTTATGACTGCCTATCTCATTTCCTGAGTTGCTAAAATGGAAGGGCAGTACAACCCCCCCCCCCCCCCCAAATGACCCCATTTTGGAAAGTAGACACCCCAAGGAATTTGCTGAGAGGCATGTTGAGCCCATTGATTTTTTTTATTTTTTTGTCACAAGTGATTGAAAAATGACAAAAAAAAAATTACACAAATTTGTCACTGAAATTATATATTGCTCACACATGCCATGGGTATACATTCTGCTGCTTCTTCTGAGTACGGGGATACCACATGAGGAGTGAAATAAAAAATGTATGCCCTTAGAAAGCTTAAAGGCGGTGATTGGTTTTCGGGGTCCTGTAAGCGGCTAGACTGCCAAAAAGTCTCACACATGTGGTATCCCTGTACTCAGGAAAAGCAACTGAATGTATTTTGGGGTGTAATTCCACATATACCCATGGCATGTGTGAGCAATATATAATTTCAGTGACAACTTTGTGTAATTATTTTTTTGTCATTTTTCAATCACTTGTGAAAAAAAAAAAAAATATTCCATGGACTCAACATGCCTCTCAGCAAATAGCTTGGGATGTCTACTTTCCAAAATGGGGTAATTTGGGGGGGGGGGGGGGGTTTGAACTGTCCTGGCATTTTATGCCCAACATCACCCACTCTTCTAACCACTTGAATCACCAAGTCTTTTCTGACACCATTTGTTTACATGAAAAAATACTTTTTTTTTGCTAGAAAATTACTTTGAGCCCCCAAACATTATATATAGATATATTGTTTAAAGCAGATGCCCTAAAGCAGGGATATGCAATTAGCGGACCTCCAGATGTTTCAGAACTACAAGTCCCATGAGGCATAGAAAGACTCTGACAGCCACAAGCATGACACCCAGCTTGAGGTGCGCTAATTGCATATCCCTGCCCTAAAGATTAAAATGGTGTGTGTTGCAATTTATTTTTTCACAAAGTAGTTGCACAGCGATTTTTCAAACGCAATTTTTGGGGAAAGAAACACTTTTTTGAATGTTCCTCTAGCTGCAACCGCGAGCGCTGTTTATAAATGACGATTCGCAGTATGCTGCCACATTGCAGCAGTAAATATACACGATGCAGTCGGGAAGGGGTTACTGTAAATAAAAAAAGTATCATGGACAGTAATCAATTGTTTCTTTAGGTATCCTATAACAGTTAACTGTTAAACAGTAGAAAAAAGTAATATTCCTACAACAAAATTACACTATGGCATTGGCATTGGCATGGGACGTTTGAGGCACAGCATTCATTTTACTGTTAAAAAAACATTTTATTGGTTAAATTTTGTTTTAAAAAACACAAGCTCTTCTTACACAACAACATTTTCAGGTATATCATAATAAAATACAAAATGTAAAAAGATCCAACATTGGTAAGGTAATTTGTTCGCATATGTTAGTCTTTATGGCTCATTGCGTTTCTTGGACATTGTCTTCTTCGTCAAGAGCCACCAGTACAGACTTTATATATAATGCTATTTAAATGAGATAAGAATTGTCAACAATCACATTCGAACAAGAAACCCATTGCATTAAAGGACCTCATTCCCACATGCTGAAATGGAGAGTGGGGAAAAAGCAAAGCAAGGACGGAATGGGAGGGAAATAGCAAAAGCTAGACCACCCAATAGGGTCACGGGGGAAACCCAACACACAGGCGCTTGCACATCCCAGATCCCCCCCCCCCCCCTCTTCAAAGGCTTGGGTATAGTGTTGTATACAAACTAAATATCAATAGAGGAAAAAACCTTCATAAACTTAATAAACCACTCCATTTACCTTATTACTATGGCAAGAGGTTTAGGCTGCTAATTTGTTATAATACCCTGATACACATTTAATCCAAACTACAGACAAAATATCAGGTCTATATAAAAAATGGGAACGTATTAATATGGTGTACAGGGGAATATTTCTCACAGGTAAGTACAGGTTATTTAAAGGGAACAAGAAAAAGAGAAAACAAAAAGTGAGAAATGTCTCATTTTATTATTACCCTGTGAAGGCTATATTACATCTACACTGTAAAAAATATTGTGCTGGGTCTACTCAAAAAAATTGAAGCAACTATTTGCATCAGCTTTTTAAGTACTGTCAACTAAACGTATTTTTGTCTGGCTCTTTAGACTTTTCATGTTTTCAACCTTGTTGTTTTTGTTTGGAATCACTCCTGAAAAGAAGGATAATTGATCACCTAAAAATACACAGCTTGTTGGACCCAAAGCAGCATGGCTTTACTGAGGGCAGATTGTGTCAGACAAATCTGATTGATTTTTTTGACTATATGGATCAGGGTGGTGCTGTGGACATATCGTATCTTGATTTCAGCAAAGCATTTGATACAGTTCCACATAATGATCTTATACAAAACAAGCTAGGACTTAACCCTTGGGTGGTTCACTGGATATGCAGTTGGCTAAAGGATAGATCCCAGAGTGTGGTTGTAAATGGGGTTCACTCAGAACAGAGACCAGTCACTAGTGGGGCACCACAAGGCTCTGTACTGGGTCCTGTTCTATTTAACCTATATGTAAGTGATATAACTAAAGGTTTGCTGGGCACGGTATGTCTCTTTGCTGATGATACAAAGGGGTTGATATTCCTGGAGGTGTCTGTAACATGGAACATGATTTGGCATTGCTGAAAGATTGGTCAAATCAGTGGAGACTGCAGTTCAATATTTCTAAATGTAAAATAATGCACCTAGGGAATAAGAATCCCCTTAGAGAGTACAGCATTGGAGATACAGAAGAAGGGATATCCAGTGACCTACAAAGGTTTCATGTATAATGGTATCAATGTATTAGACTCTCAAGAAGGGTAAGTATTGCTCATACATCCCATAGGGAGTATCACATATAAATGCTAGGTCAATTACATACATTACCTGAGATTTTGTAGGGCAACAATTTAGAGTTGCCTAACTGAATATCAGTAGATGGCTCGACACTACTCCTTTAATGGGCACCATATATTGCTGGGAGGAAGCGACCCCAGTGAAATCACTAGGATACACCTGGGGAGGCCCACCCAGTCTGAGTTCAGCCAGATGGGATCAGGTGGTGGTGTAATCCTGGCAAGTAAGGTCTGTAAGAGGAGTAGAATAGGGCTGGTAAAAGCAAATAGACATTTGCCAATAAATTGATAAATACATCATGTGCCAGACGTCAATCAAAGGAGAGGGGAGATCGCTTACCCATACAGAGGGTACAATGGCAGGGACCAGTAAAACCAAGTCCCCTATTCATGCATTCCTCCTTCAATAGGGAGCGATAACTCCATCACCTATTGACCCACAAAGGGGTCCAGAATGGCTTGCGGCCAAGTAGAACAATGTTAGGCTTACCTTGCAATACCTTTGAAGAGTGTGCCATAATGGGGAGGGGAGATTGGGACCGTACACGATCCCTCTCCTCAAATCCTCTGACAGAGGGTAAGGGCGCATGGCTCCGCTTCTTATCCCTCTTCCGTCCAGCTGGTGTCTGAAGTCCGGAAACCCGGTGCGTCAGTTCCAGCTGACCAACAGGCGGACATGACGTGGCGCCGAAAGCGCCCCGTCAGTCAACGCCTTATTGGAAGGTCCTGATCCCATGCTTAATGACAGAGGCTACACAAATCCCCTGCCATTACATAGGACAGGTGTGGACGGAACCGCCAGGGAGAACAGGTGAGCAGTGGTGCACCGAATTTAAATTTTGGTGCCGAAACCGAAAATGCACTAAGCCGAAAACTGAAAATCACAGTTTTTTTAAAAATATTTATATTTTATATATATACAATATATATATATATATATACAATTGTCATATGCAGCCTACCTGTGTCTGGGCACTGACAGGACACACTGATTGGCGCTGATAGGTGGCACTGACAGGCAGCACTGATTGTAAGTACTGATAGGCAGCACTGATTGGTGACACTGATTGGCATTGATAGGTAGCACTGACAGGTGGCACTGGATGGTACTGGCAGATGGCACTGGCAGGTGGCACTGATTGGCACTGGTTGGCACTGACAGGTGACACTGGATGGTACTGGCAGGTGGCATTGGCAGGTGGCACTGATTGGCACTGACATGCGGCACTGGATGGTACTGGCAGGTGGCACTGGCATGTGGCACCGCTTGGCACTGGCAGGCGGCACTGGATGGTACTGGAAGTTGGCACAGATTGGCACTAGCAGGTGGCACTGGTTGGCACTGACAGGCGGCACTGGCATGTGGTACTGGATGGCACAGGCAGAAGAGATGAGTAAATTCACAATGCACAGAGTGCGCTGCTTGTACGAGCCGCTCTGTGCATGAAACTGTCAGCTAATTACACTGGAATTACGCTGTCAGATTTTCATGCCGAGATGGGAGGTGGATGGGACCGAACAGCTAAGACCCGCCCAGCCCCTGTCCCATTGGCTGGCGTTTGATAGCTCTCTCTGCATTCTCTGCATTCCAGTGTAATTAGCTGACAGTTTCATGCACAGAGCGGCTCGTACAAGCAGCTCGCTCTGTGCATTGTGAATCTACTCATCTCCCACATTCATTGCGAGGTATGTGATGCACACATACCCCGCAATGGACGGTACTCGGGGTGAACCCGGCCCCCCTTTCGGTATCGGCCCATTTTTTGTTTCGGCCGATACCGAAAACACAGATTTTGGCCAAAAATGCCAATAATTTTCGGCGACCGAAATTTTGGTGCAACCCTACAGGGGAGCCTAAGGCTTCCCACATGTCTCATCACCCGGAGCTCCCTCCTTGGACAGAACACCACCACGGATCCGTTATGGCTCCGATGTCATCCATGAGTGGCCCCCACAGATGACTAAAGGTGCCCAGAGTGCCCATGTAGTTTGCAACTGGCATAACAAGAAGGGACTAGACATCTGGTAAACAATAAGGGCCTTTAGGTTATATTAACATACTTTTGTATTTATGAACGCACATACACTAGGGATCTCATCAAAATAAGATAAACCTTATCAATTGACTGAATGATTTACAATTGTGATTCCTGATAGGATTTGTATATTTTTTAAAAAAATTAGAATTCTCGAATATGGTAGGTATTAAGTTGGCACCTTGAGATGATGAACAATAAACCATACACCAATTAATAAACAGAATATGAAATAGCAGTGGTTGTAATACAAAATCACAGAATAACACTGGAAATGTGTGAGCACCCAGATATATCAATGCAAAGACGACAACTGAAAACTAATGCAGATACCCAAACTTGTATCACAATCAATGAATGAGAAATAGTCCAAACCAAATGTGTCAATTAACCCTCACTAGAGAAAAGGCTTATAGCTCAATGCATCACTGGGGCTTGGATATTTCAGGGCTCCCAGAGTTTGAATCCAACAAATTTTACGATTTAACAATAGTTTGTCATAATCCCCTCCTCTTTGCATGGGAGGGATGTGCTCTAAAGCATAAAAGTGCATTTTGGAGAGGTCAAACTGATGAAATAGGCCCAAATGCCTACTGATAGGTGTCGTCATCTTTTTTTTAGCTACTAATGACACATGGGGTTGATTTACTAAAGCTTGAAAGTGCAAAATTTTTGGTGCAGCTCCACACAGAAACCAATCAGCTTCAAGGTTTTATTGTCAAAGCTTGATTGAACAAGCTGAGGTTAGAAGCTGATTGGCTAGCATGCAAAGCTGCACCAGTTTTTGCACTCTCCAGCTTTAGTAAATCAACCTCATGGTTTCTAATACGTTGAAAGAACGCTCCTTTTGTCTTGCCTATATAATAGGCTCCACAGTTGCAAAACATGATATACACATATGCTCACAGATTGACAATCAGCCCGAAAAGTGAGCCTGTGGATGCGGCCATTAGGTAAACTAATGGTTTGTGATTCAAAAATATATTTGCAATAGCTGCAGCCTTTACACGTGTAAGTCCCTGGGGCTCTCGGCCTTACTGTTGGTTCTGGTGCATGAAGGCTATGTACCAATTTATCTCTCAGAGATCTAGATCTCCTAAAGATGATTTCAGGATAAGGTTTTAAATGCTTGGACGCCGATTCGTCTGCCATCAGGAGATACCAGAATTTCTGTATGATATAGGGGACTTGGTTGTGTTGTCCAGAGAATTGGGTGATCAGTCTCACACCACTCTCTGGTTCCACCCTCTTGATTTTGTGTATAAGGAGTTTCCTCTCCTGACCTTTTGCTCTCATATAAGCCTTTTTTAGACAGGTGTTGCTATATCCCCACTTGCGTAGGCGTAGTTGTAGTGCTTTGGCCTCTTTTTTGAAGTCAGAGTCTCGATTACAATTTCTCCTAATTCGGAGATATTGACTGTATGGAACACAGTCCTTCAAAGGGCCAGAATGGGAGCTTGCAGCGTAGAGAATGGTATTTCCACTTGACGGCTTACGATATAGCGTGGACCCCAATGTTCCATCAGGATACATAAAAATTTGTATATCTAAAAAGTTCAGAGTTTGTTGATGACAGGTCATTGTGTATTTTAAAAATAAAAAATATTGTCGCGCTATGCTTCAAGTGAAAAAACACATACAAGAGGGTCACAGCGTACCCCGCACATAAACCAAATATATAGAATGATAAGTGTACACCCACCACCTCCGTGACAGCATATGAGGTACAAGAATAGTGATGATTTACATCAAACACACATTTGACATGTGAACATGTGAATCACAGAATATTCATAAAAAATAAAAAAATTTTCATTGGCAGCATTAGGATAAATCCAATAGTCTCTATTGCTCAATCCCGGATCAGTGTGAATCAGAGCGGGGATGTTTCAATTGAGATGATGAAAATAAACACCAAGGATTCCACTCTAGTATCCACCACCACTTAAGTGAGCACCTCGGGTGAAGTAGGTGAGGTAATGCCCTTACCGGATTGCGTGACCCACTATCTCTGGTAGGGTCAGAAGAGCCAGCAGATATAGCCCTCTGTGGGGTATGCGGTGTTAGCAGCCTCCTCTCCAGTCACCAACCGATATAACCCTCTATGGGGTATGCTGTGTTAGCAGCCTCCTCTCCGGTCACCAGGGGCGCACCATAACATCAGGACTCAGCCTCTTAATCTCTCAGCACTAAACAATCAGGCAACAAGCGCATTGGATACAGTTAAAATCAGCCGGCAAAAAGGATAAAAACGTGAACCCGTCCGTCCGGAATCACAAGGGGCGTGGTGACGTCAGCGCGTAGCTCCGCCCTACATGTTTCGTCATATATGACGTCTTCCTGGGGCACGGGCGACGCTCTGGGTCACCATTTAAATAGTTCTTATGTGCATTCCAAGCCTCGCTCTGAACCACCGCCATTTTAGTTCCTCCCCACCATCACAGATCAATGTAAATGAGGTAGGTATGACAAACGAAATGTCACACACGGCGGTTGTCAAGAGCCGGGCTGCGGGAGCATAGTTATTGTTACATTCACATCCTAACAATTTATTCCACCGTAACGGATAATCAGGAGATAGGATCACGATCTCACGCCCTAAACAAAAAGGGTGTAAAGAGCGAGACCCCTAGTGTTTCACTTGAAACATATGCTTGATAACAAATAGTGCATACTCCAGCATTAATTGTTAAAATATTAAAATAAACAAATACAGAGGCATACTTCTCACCCAGTCTATGGTTATTATATGATATTGTTACACTACTCTTAATGTCAAAACCACGAATTTAGGAATTATCAATAAACGCATTTAATTCCACATCTGCATTTAACCCTTTGGGTTTCAGACTTTGTATCTTATATATCCAATTCATTTCCAGTATCGATATCTCCCTTCTTTTGGCCCCACCTCTCCGGTGTAATTTTAATACATCTATCCCCAGAAACATGGTACCTTTTGGGTTCCTATCATGTCTCTCGCGATAGTGTCTAGAGAGGGGGTGATGTTTAAAACCTCGCTTGATATTACCTATGTGCTCCTTGAGCCTCACCTGTAGGGGTCTCACAGTCCTTCCCACATAGTGGAGCCCACAGGGACACGTAATCAGATACACAACATTAGTGGTGTTACAACATATAAAGGATTTGATAGCAAAACTTTGATTAGTGCTATTAGATATAAAAGTACTGGTTTTTCTAGCAGTTACACTATTAATTTGGCATACAGCACACTTAGAAACATAGAAACATAGAAAAGTGACGGCAGAAAAAGACTGAGTAGTCCATCGAGTCTGCCCCTTTTTATTTATTTATTTATTTATTTTTTACATTAACCTTGTTGTCTGACTATGGATTTATGTTTATCCCAAGCATGTTTGAAGCCATTTACTGTTGACTGTCTCACAACCTCTGTTGGTAGTTTATTCCAATCATCAACCACCCTTTCAGTAAAATAATACTTTCTAAGATTAGTTTTGAACTTCCCCCCAGTTAGTTTGAGGTCATGTCCCCGTGTTCTTGATTTTGGTTTCATATTGAAAAGACTGCCCTCCTGAACCTTATTCACCCCCTTGAGGTATTTAAAGGTTTCAATCAGGTCTCCCCTCTCCCTTCTTTCCTCCAGACTGTACATATTAAGTTCCTGAAGTCACTCTTGATATGTTTTATCCCCAGACCTTTCACCATTTTTGTTACCCGTCTCTGAACTCGTTCTATTTTATCAATATCTTTTTGTAAGTGAGGTCTCCAGAACTGGACACAGTATTCTAAGTGAGGTCTCACTAAAGATCTATATAGAGGAATCAGAACCTCCTTCCTCCTGCTGGTGATCAATCTACTGATACATCCCAGAATTCTATTTGCTTTTCACTTTCTACATTTGTGAAAACCCTTTATATTTCCAAAAAAACTTGGTTTATCTCCTGGGGGGTCACAAACACATGGGGCCAATTGGTCCCTAAGCGTAGGGGCACCCCTAAAGACAACCCTGGGATGTTCGGGCAGAGCCATACCAAGCACTCTAGGAAGTTAATCGTCTCCAAACTGGCCTCCCCTAAGGGATGGTCCACGTGAAACATTGGACACCTTTATGTCGGAGTTGAATTCCAACGAGAGGGGCATCGAACTCAAATATGAGGCCAGTTTGGAGACGATTAACTTCCTACACCTGAAAATATGGGTTGAAAGTGGGCAGCTTCAAACAGCTACGCATTTTAAAACCACGGATAAGAACTCATACATTCCTAGGGATAGTTGTCACTATAAGGCCTGGCTGGATGCGGTCCCTAAGAGCCAATACCTTAGATTAAGGAGAAATTGTAGTAAACTGGATGTGTTTCATAAACAAGCTGAAACACTAACATCGAGATTCCTACATAAGGGTTATGAACCCGAGATGCTAGAACAAACAGTATCCATGGTGGAAAAACTGGAGAGAGAGGATCTCCTGAAGGAAAAACCTACACCAGCAGGAGAACAGAATGGAGATGTTGGTACCCCTTTTATCACTGGGTTTTCGGCACAGCACTACCAGATAAAAAAGCTGGTAAAGAAACACTGGCACATTATTAAAAATGACCCAGTGCTTGGTATGGCTCTGCCCGAACATCCCAGGGTTGTCTTTAGGGGTGCCCCTACGCTTAGGGACCAATTGGCCCCAGGTGTTTGTGACCCCCCAGGAGATAAACCAAGTTTTTTTGGAAATATAAAGGGTTTTCACAAATGTAGAAAGTGTGCTGTATGCCAAATTAATAGTGTAACGGCTAGAAAAACCAGTACTTTTATATCTAATAGCACTAATCAAAGTTTTGCTATCAAATCCTTTATATGTTGTAACACCACTAATGTTGTGTATCTGATTACGTGTCCCTGTGGGCTCCACTATGTGGGAAGGACTGTGAGACCCCTACAGGTGAGGCTCAAGGAGCACATAGGTAATATCAAGCAAGGTTTTAAACATCACCCCCTCTCTAGACAATATCGCGAGAGACATGATAGGAACCCAAAAGGTACCATGTTTCTGGGGATAGATGTATTAAAATTACACTGGAGAGGTGGGGCCAAAAGAAGGGAGATATCAAAACTGGAAATGAATTGGATATATAAGATACAAAGTCTGAAACCCAAAGGGTTAAATGCAGATGTGGAATTAAATGCGTTTATTGATAATTCCTAAATTCGTGGTTTTGACATTAAGAGTAGTGTAACAATATCATATAATAACCATAGACTGGGTGAGAAGTATGCCTCTGTATTTGTTTATTTTAATATTTTAACAATTAATGCTGGAGTATGCACTATTTGTTATCAAGCATATGTTTCAAGTGAAACACTAGGAGTCTCGCTCTTTACACCCTTTTCGTTTAGGGCGTGAGATCGTGATCCTATCTCCTGATTATCCGTTACGGTGGAATAAATTGTTAGGATGTGAATGTAACAATAACTATTCTCCCGCAGCCCGGCTCTTGACAACCGCCGTGTGTGACATTTCGTTTGTCATACCTACCTCATTTACATTGATCTGTGATGGTGGGGAGGAACTAAAATGGCGGTGGTTCAGAGCGAGGCTTGGAATGCACATAAGAACTATTTAAGTGGTGACCCAGAGCGTCGTCCGTGCCCCAGGAAGACGTCATATATGACGAAACATGTAGGGCGGAGCTACACGCTGACGTCACCACGCCCCTTGTGATTCCGGACGGACGGGTTCACGTTTTTATCCTTTTTGCCGGCTGATTTTAACTGTATCCAATGCGCTTGTTGCCTGATTGTTTAGTGCTGAGCGATTAAGAGGCTGAGTCCTGATGTTATGGTGCGCCCCTGGTGAACGGAGAGGAGGCTGCTAACACAGCATACCCCGTAGAGGGTTATATCGGTTGGTGACCGGAGAGGAGGCTGCTAACACCGCATACCCCACAGAGGGCTATATCTGCTGGCTCTTCTGACCCTACTAGAGATAGTGGGTCACGCAATCCGGTAAGGTCATTACCTCACCTACTTCACCCGAGGTGCTCACTTAAGTGGCGGTGAATACTAGAGTGGAATCCTTGGTGTTTATTTTCATCATCTCAATTGAAACATCCCCGCTCTGATTCACACTGATCCGGGATTGAGCAATAGAGACTATTGGATTTATCCTAATGCTGCCAATGAACATTTTTTTATTTTTTTTTGAATATTCTGTGATTCACATGTTCACATGTCAAATGTGTGTTTGATGTAAATCATCACTATTCTTGTACCTCATATGCTGTCACGGAGGTGGTGGGTGTACACTTATCATTCTATATATTTGGTTTATGTGCAGGGTACGCTGTGACCCTCTTGTATGTGTTTTTTCACTTGAAGCATAGCGCGGCAATATTTTTTATTTTTGTATTGCCTTATTGTGTAGTTTATCACACAGTTATTTGTCGCTGCTTAAAATTCTTTTGGGTTGGTTCACTTTTAATAGCACGGTATTTCCTTTAATTACATTGTGTATTTTAAGTTGAAGCGGTTAGTCATCAAACTCTCCATAAATGCCGATAACTGCTCACGGGAGCCAATCCAAACCAAGAAAATATCATCAATGAATCTGCGCCAAATTAAGACGTTATCAAAATACGGCTGCATCTCCTCGCTGGAGAAGAGCTCTCTCTCCCGCCCCCTCCGATACAGGTTGGCATACGATGGGGCACATCGAGTCCCCATCGCTAGCCCCTGTACCTGGAGGTAGTGGGAGTGACTGAACAAGAACACATTGTTGCTCAAGATAAATAATAAGAGGTCTAATAGGAAGGCATTGTATGGCCAGGATGTATCACCTCTTTCTGATAGGAAACCCCCCCACAACTTCCACCCCCAATTGATGGGGGATGGAGTTGTAATGGGCCTCTACATCGATGGCCACCAGCCAGGAGTCTGGAGGTACATGTAGGTCCTCCAAGACTCGCAGGAGGTCAAGGGTTTCCTGAATGTATGAGGGCAGGGCTACCACATGCGGTCGGAGGTAATTGTCAACTAATTGGCTTGCTGTTTCTTTAAGGCATCCATTCCCAAAGATGATTGGTCGTCCTGGTGGATGTTGACAGTTTTTATGCATTTTGGGCAATGCGTATAGAGTAGGTGTTCTCGGGTATTTCACATTGAGATATTCCATCGTCTTTTGATCTATAAGGCCATTACGATAAGCGGAACTAATACGTTTCTGGAATCTGATCTGAATATGTTCAAGATAAACTGCTGGTATTTTCTTATACCACTCTTTGTTTTTAAGGAGGTCAAAGACCATCCACACATATTGGGCTACATCCACGATCACCAGATTACCACCTTTATGTGCAGGTTTTATCACAATGTTTTTATTTTCTTGGAGGGATCTAATTGCTGCTTGATGCTTGGGGGATAGATTAGAGGATGGAACTCCTCTCCATTTAGTTTGTTGTATTTCGGCCATAACTTATTGGGTAAATGCCCAGATATTAGCGTTACCCTGTAAAACAGAGAATCTCGGGTTGTGTGAACCCGACCTTTTGCCTTTATGAGTTACGCCAGATGCTTGAGAGGATACTGTGGAGGAAAAGGAAGAGGTGTCAGAATCATTCAGATCATTGGATTGATTCAGTGAGCCAGCCATTCCTCCATTGCCCGTCGCCTATTTCTGGACCTGGCTATTGTATAATTTATCCCTAAGGAACTTTTTTTCTTTATTTTTGAGAATGTCAGAGACAAAGTCCTCCAAACCAGATTTGAGAGTGACCTCCCTAGTTGGGAAGATACTCTCATCATTCTCCATCATTCTAAGGGAGCATCTCTGTAAATTATCCTCCCATTTTTTTCTGTAAGTCAGGTTCTATTTTTGCAATATTAGGGAAGATTTGTATCCTCAGTCCTCATGGTGACATTCCTTCTTCAATATATTTAGTGAAATATTATTTGTTCCAGTCACAGCGCGCTCTGCTATGAGAGAGTCATGATTGGCCAAAGGCAGGGTGCCTTTGGCCAATCATGTCTCAGGGGACTGAGTCCATGCCCCACACTATATTAGGCTGCCTACACAGCGGCCATATATAGTGTAATAATGGAGATAGAGAGATGTTGAGATAGATTAGGCAGGTTAGTTAGTGGCATGCAGTTAGTTGGTATATATATATGGGTTGATCCCTCCAGTGAGAGTTTAGACCA
>BLSH010162256.1:54011-66373 GCA_018402905.1 Glandirana rugosa | reverse complement strand
AGCACTGATCGCTGTATAAATGCCAATGGTCCCAAAAAAGTGTCAAAATAGTCCGACATGTCCGCTGAAATATCGCAGTACCGCTAAAAATCGCAGATCGCCGCCATTACTAGTAAAAAAAACCCCCAAAAATTAATTCTCATCATCCGTAAACGCGACCACTTTTGCGCAAACCAATCAATAAACGCCAATTGCGATTTTTTTTATCGCAAATATGAGGAAGAATATAAATCGGCCAAAAACGGTGAAAAAAAATGTTTTTTTATATTTTTTTTGGATTTGTATTTTAGCAAAAAGTAAGAAATTTGGGTTTTTTTGCAAAATTGTCGCTCTTCTTTTGTTTATAGCGGCGATCAGAAATGACGCAGAGGGGATCAAATACCACCAAAAGAAAGCTCTGTTTGTGGGAAAAAAAGGACGCAAATTTAGTTTGGGTACAACGTCGCACGACCGCGCAATTTTCAGTTAAAGCGACGCAGTGCCGAATCACAAAAAGGGCTCCGGTCCTAAAGCAGGAAATCCTTCCGGGGCTGAAGTGGTTAAGGGGAACCACGCGCCAATTTTTTTTTTAAAAATGGAATGGGGTCCCCCCAAAATCCATACCTGACCCTTATCTGAGCATGCAACCTGGCAGGTCAGGATAGGGGGATGCGAGCACCTTGTCCCCATGTTGATGGGGACAAGGGCCTCTTCCCGACAACCCTGGCTGGTGGTTGTCAGTGTCTGCCGGTGGGGGGCTTATTGGAATCTGGAAGCCCCCTTTAACAAGGGGGCCCTCAGATCCTGGCCCCCTTATGTGAATGGGTATCGGTTACATTGTACCCCTACCCATTCACCAAAAAATGTCAAAAAAGTAAAAACGACAGGAGACAGTTTGGAACAAGTCCTTTATTTAAAAAAAAAGTGTCCTGCAATGTAACCCACGTCAATCACGCGCCGACGGACCAAAAAATAAAAAAATGAAAGATGCATCTGCCTCTTTCAGAGGCGAACAGCCAAATGGACTGTCTTCAGTTTGACAGCTCTTATATAGACAAGGGCGGAGCTACCTGGTGATGTGACCGAGTGACCCGTCCCCTTCTGATGTCATGTGACGTCATGTGGCATCAGGGGGGGCGGGTCACCCATTTACATCATTGGGTGGTCGCGCCCTTGCCTATATAAGAGCTGTCAGACAACCCATTCGGTGAGTTGCCTCTGAAAGAGGCGGTTGCGTCTTTCTTTCTTTTTTTCAGGTCCGTCACCATGATTGACGTGGATTACATTGCGGGAGACTTTTTTGTATTGTTTATTTTTTAATAAAGGGCTTGCCCCAATCTGTCTCCTGTCATTTTTACTTTTTTGACACTTTTTTGGTAAATGGGTATGGGTATGGTATACCCGATACCCATTCACATGGGGGGGGGCAGGATCTGGGGGCCCCTTTGTTAAAGGGGGCTTCCAGATTCTGAAAAAGCCCGCAGACCTTGACAACCACAGGCCAGGGTTATCAGGAAGAGGCTATTATCCCCATCAACATGGGGACAAGCTGCTTTTGGGTGGGGGGGTGCAGAGCCCCCCCCACCCCAAAGCACCCACCCCCCCCATGTTGAGGGCATGTAGCCGGGAACAGTTCGTGGGGGTCGCTTGCTAGTCCCCCCCTATCCTGCCCGGCCAGGCTGCATGCTTGGATAACGGTTTGGTATGGATTTTGTGTGGGACCCCACGTTAATTTTTTTCAGTGATTTTTTATCTATATTGCTGGGAGCCGGCAATACATTACAGATTACACAATTTCAAATGACTTTTTATCTTTAGAAATGTCATTTTGCACTGTTCTAAACATCACACAGATGCGCCACTTTACAGGCAGCCTAAGGGGATTCCCCAGGCATGATATTTAAAGGAATTTTTCACTTTTATTGATTCACTTCCAGTATTATTAAAATCACTGCTCCTGAAAAAATATTGTTTTAAAAAAAATGTTTTGCATTGATACATGTCCCCTAGGGCAGTACCCAGATCCTCATACACTTTTTATGGCAATAACTTGCATATAAGCCTTTAAAATGAGCACTTCTGATTTTTCACGTTGGTGTCCTATAGACTTAATTGGGGTTTGCATGTTCGCAAAAATTTTTTGCCTGTTCGCATGTTCTGGTGCGGGGGTGTTCGGCCCATCCCTAGACATGATATGATTAATGATGCCACTGATGTTCTTTTACATTTTTTGAATATATTTCCATTTTTTCCTGCCTCACTTTTAAGTCACCTTCTTTTTTAGTGTTTCCATGTTTTTTTTTTCTTAATTTATTTCCATTTGTCCTTGTAATATTCTTTATTCCACAGCTGTATCTTGTGTTTTATCATATTTTGTGTTACAGGGGCATAGAAATGACTGACTAGTGACTTAGCAGAGATCTATGGTCATTGGGGAAACAGTGCTGTTCCAATATATCACAACACAGTGCAGTTGTATGTGAGAGTTGCTGTTGAGTGTAATACACAGAACAATTTCAGTGATGTGATGGATTTTAAGGCCCATCTCTTCTTGTAACATAGAGCAATTTATATAATTACCTGCAATCTAATTACTTCCCTATCCAAGAAAGCAATTGTATCCCGGACGGGTGGCTGTTATATGTAACAGTAATTTTCCCCATGTGACCTATTTACAAAGAATTTGCAGCATGTGTGAAAGCACCAGAGACTTTTCATAGAGGCCATGATGCTGTCAACTTGCTCCTGATTAAAGGAAACTCTATAGGGTATTTCGGCTCTATTGAATGATTTGGAAGCACATGAGGCAATAAAAAGAAGTGCTTAGCCAAGATTGATACAACAAGATATTCATTACTGCATGCAGAGATAGAACACACACACACTGAAAGTTTTTTCACAACTTTGCTGCAAAGGAAAGATTTGGAATCCATAAAGGTTTAACGTTAAACTCCAGGAAAGATGCTAATAACACAGCAGTATATATACAGTACAATAGCTCATTTAACCACCATTTTTGTAAGCCCATACCACCATTTTTGTTATCTAGGTTCTCCTGTCCGATCCCCAACTACCCCTACAGCAGCAGAAAAACTTGGTCAAGAGCCCTGAGTTAACATAATCAGCTTGAATAAGAGAAAGTGACTGAAGCAGCAAATATGATGTTGTAACAGTACAACAAGAATATCAACATGACTGCATAATGAAAAAATGCACCTAATTCCTATGTATGGAGAAACTTCTCTTCTTCAATATGAGCGAGAAGAACTCAGACGGAAATGGGAGCGGGTACCTGTCAAAACCAAGCACCTGCTCCCCTCTCCTCCTCCCACCCCAAAAGGTGTCAAATGTGGCAGCGGAGGGGGAGGAGGGGAGGAGGAGGAAGACATGCTTTTTGGGTGGAGCTGCACTTTAACACCTAACCCTATCTCTCCCCCAACCCTAAAAGTTAGATATTAAAATGAACCCTTGACACTTAGGGGTAAGTTTGTAAAACCCGTGAATCTATAAATTCATTGCAGGTGAATCTTCCCAATGTATGTGTTTTAAATAAAAGTGACTGATAAAGACAGTAAATGTTTGATGAAAGTCACATTAATTCACTGCTTTTTAAATATACCCCTTAGTGTACTCCCAACACAAACTTGATTCCTAATCTTCATCTTAACCTTTGAAATTAAACCCTAGTAAACATTAAGGCTTCATGCACACAGGACTTTAAAAAAACAGCCAAAAAATGTCAGTAGCTTATCAGGGATGTTTTCAGCTTTTACCAGCGTTATATATTACCGCCGTTTTTTCGCATTTTTAAAGGGCCAGCGTTTTTTTTTTGTTTGTTTGTTTGTTTTTCCAATTGATCTAAAACGTCCAAAAACATTGGGGATTGACGTTTTTAAGCGTTTTTGGGCGTTTTTGGACGTTTTTAAGTGTTTGAGCTCTTTTACAGCTGAAAACAGTCCAAAAAACCCTCAGCTCTTGGGTCTCTTGGGTTTTTTACAGCTCAAAAACGTCACTGCTAAAAACAGTTGATAACAGCCTGTGTGTGCATGAACACATAGGATGACATGATGGAGGGTTTATTGACTGTAGAAAAAAAACGGCTGCAGCTGAAAACAGCTGCTAAAAACAGTCAAAAAACGTCCTGTGTGCATGAGGCCTAAAACTTCACATTTTACCATTTATCACCTCCCAATACCTAAAAGCAGACCTTGCATTAAACTACGAGGTCCACTTTACAGACAGTCACCACCATTTAAATGAAAAACATCTAGTTAAACCTGCTAATAATAAAGTTTCGTGAGAAAGAAAAAAATACTTATCTTAGAACCAGCTTCTGCCAATATCCCACCTACTCCTTTACACTTCCAGGGTGCTCAAAATCCTGCGAGAATGCACTCCAACTCATTGCAGGAGAACATTCTTAGGGGTTTTTTAGCTCCCGGCTTCACAGCAGTGACATCACCAACGTCTCCAGGAAATGGATGAAAGCTTGGTCTAAGATAATTATTTTTAATTTTTAGTATTTTTTAGCAAAGCTTTATTTTTTGCAGATTTAATTAGATGGTTTTCTTTTATTCGGGATGTGGGAAAATGCCATCAAAGTGGACCTTGTATTTTTACACAATGTCCACTTCAAAGCATATCTAAACCCAAAAACAAAAATGTAATATATTGCAGTTTACCAGTTTTTAGATACAAGGGCTGCATTTATTTTCTTTTGCCAAGCTTTTCTCTTTCATTTCACCTGGTATTAAAATGCTTGCTGTCCTTGGAAGACAACACTCATTAACCCTTACAGCAGCAGGACAACACTAACAAGGTAGGATTACAAAACTTCACTCCTCTTCTGTTGTAAATGGGCACAGTTCTGTAGTCCTTTGTGATAGCTGGGAACAATGCAATTGATAAGAATTAGCACAGGCAGATAGCACAGTAAGTCATCAGCTCTCAAGTTTTCTGGCATGATCAACATGCATTGCACGTATTGAAGAGATAGAACAAAAGTGACCAAATTAGGGAAGTACATTGATAGGGTTTACACACTAACAATCCATCTGAAAAACTCATGCTTAAAGTGGTTGTAAACCCTCCATCTGGACTTTACTCCCCTGTAATCAGCATATTGTACTGTCCTTATCAGTGCTTGTCTCATGTTACTCACGTTTGCAGTTTCCACAAAAATCGCCTCCGAAAAGAAGAATGACGTCAGCAGCGCCTGCGCAGTTAATACATTAAGAAACGGCACATAATCTGTGCCGTTTCTGTGAGTGTAGCATGCCGGGATCACTTCCTTTTCATTCGCAATGGCACAGCACACAGGCATCACGAGAGTGTGCTTGTGCCGTTCAATAAGCTGGTTCTCCCCCTGCTCCACATCACACAGGGGGAGTGAAGAAGAGAGTGATCGTGCATGCACGGGATTGAGGCTGTGTAGAGGAGTAAGGGCGGAAATGAAGTCCGCACCAGACTCATGAAACAATAGTCAAAATGGCGCAGCCAATTCCAGGAAGTAAAGATTTTTTATATCACCAATTTAAGGTATTTAGAAGGCAAATTATATAGCGGCTTCAACATGGATTCATGCAGCGTGCTATTTAAATGATATTTTGAAAAAAAAAAAAACTAAAAAAATGCTGACTTTACTTCCTCTTTAAGCTGTTCCACCCTGAGAAATACTGTTGTTGAATGGATTACCAAAATCATGATCTATGTATTTTCTTGTTGCTTTTTGCTTTCTCTTTAGTTGAATCCTAATGACATATCAAAACCAAACATTTAGCTTAATTTGCTACACTAGCTACAGCATGAAGATGCCCAGAACACCTATGCCACACTGTTAGAAAAAGACTGTGCTAAGGGTTAATGGCAGCTGAGTGTGGATTCCTCTAATTCATTAAGAAGCAGCAGCTCTATTTAAACTTCCTGCTTCCTGTAGCAAAATGCTGTCTGATCTACAGCGTGTTAGTGAGTTCCTGTGACCTGTCTTTCCAGTCTTCTGCATCTGTGACCCGGCTTGCCCGACCTCTGATTGAACCCTGCCTGTACCGACCCTCTGCCTGCCTACGACCACGTCTCTGCCTAAACCTCTTGTACCTCAGCTGCCCGCACGTTGCCGACCCTGCCTGTACCCGACTATCCGCTTGCCTGAACCACTTGTACCGCACCGCCAGCCCATTGCCGACCCAGCCTGAACCACCACCCTACCTGCACGAGTTCCAGTGGACCTTCACCTGCCATCTGTAACAAAGTCCAGCCCTCGTGCCCCCCTGTGCTCCAGAGCTCCCTGTCTTCACTACCAGGGGCTCTGGAACCAGGGCCGCAAGTGAGGTTGCCCCCGCATAAGCCAGACTCAACCACCAGGTACGTGACACACACTTTTAATATTTGTGTTACAATCTCAGTGATTTATAAGCAGCCTTCATTTAACCCATCAGCCCTATATTTTCAACCCATCAAGCCAAAAAAAAACAAAAAACAAAAAATTGGATGCACTGCCCATTAATGTAGAATTTTAGGGCGTCTAGGATAATTTGTTAACTTATTTTGAAAGGGAGATAGTTGTGGTCATTGATCAGGTCTTCAAAATATCATGTTGTAATATTTTGTGTAACAACAAATACAAATGATCAATCAGCATACATAACATACTCAACGTAAAACATGACTTAAATAATCAGTTTCTACTTTGCCTTAAAAAAAAATCTTACGCTCTTGTAATGAAAATAACATTTGCAAGCAATGTTTTTGTATCAAAATACAATGAAAGACTGTGGTTCCCCACTGGTATGTAAGAGATATTGAGAAACTCTTATAGTAAAATAAACTGCAAGCATAACTGGGTAATAGCTCATTACTGCTTCATGAAAAACAAACTTAGCAAACTTTTAACTTTCATGACGAAAATATATTTTAAGCTTTGCTAATGTATTAGAACATTTAGTAATTGCTTGCAGTCAGACTTACCTACTAACTGAGTAGTTTGTAATCTGATCTTACGTGTGCACTGATAATAAAATATATAAAATATGATTCAGTGAAATGTACAATATGTAATTGTTACCAGAAAGGAATACTATGCCATGTGTAGCATGCAATTTATGTAGGTAATCTGGCAGTCTGGTTTCTATCTAGAAAATAAAGAAAGTCTGTGAAGTGCAAAGGGCATATGTGCCCAAAATAGGATTAAACAATATCTAAAGCTAAGGGTTCATTCACATATGCAAGTGGTACCCCGACACACCTTTACAATTTTCATGCACTGCACTTACTGCACCACAATGCAATGCACTGCAAAAAATACAGTTTTCACCATTCTTGTTTTAGTGACAACTTAGTCAAGTTTCGATTTTTCCTCATTTTCCATTGTGGTGACAAAGCAGAGCACGAGTTTCCTCAGTGGTGGCACAGACAGGGTTGTAACCCTTCCAAACTGTATTCAAAACAAAAAAGTTTTGGCTTAATATGCATATTAACCACTTCAATACTGTGCACTTTGAACACTTTCCTACCAAACCAATTTTCAGCTTTCAGTGCTGTTGCGCTTTGAATGACAATTGTGCGGTCGTGCGACGATGTAGCCAAACAAATTTTTAGCATTTTGCTCCCACAAATAGAGCTTTCTTTTGGGGGTATTTGATCACCCCTGCGGTTTTTATTTTTTGCGCTACAAATAAAAAAAGACAGAAATTTTTGAAAAAAAAAACTTCTCTGTTTCTGTCACAAAACTTTGTAAATAAGTAAATTTTCTCCATCACTGATGGGCACTGATGAGGCAGCACTGATGAGGTGGCACTGATGATGAGGCACTTATATGCAGCAATGATGAGCACTGTTAGGTGGCACTGATAAGCAGCACTGATGGACACTGATAGGTGGCACTGATATGCAGCACTGATGGGCACTGATATGCAGCACTGACGGACACTGATAAGCGGCACTGATGGGCACTCATAGACAGCACTGATTGGCACTCATAGGCAGCACTGGGCACTGATATGTGGCACTGGTACACACTGATAGGGGCACTGGTGGGCAGATGCACTGATAGGGGCCCATTCCTTGGTGGTCTAGGGTGGTATCTGAAGGTGGCACTGAGTGCCATCCATATTGGGCACAATGCCCCTTAGCTGGTGGTCTATGGTGGTCTCCCTGGTGGTCCAGATCGGCTCCCTGGTGGTCCCTGGTTGGCTCCCTGGTGGTCCTGGGTGGGCACATCCCTGATCAGGCTCCCTGGTGGTCTAGTGTGGCATTCCTAGGGGGGCTGTGCTGATAAACCATCAGCACAAACTCCCCCTGTCAGGAGAGCAGCCAATCGGCTCTCCTCTATTCAGGTCTGCAGACCAGAGTACAGGAAAAGCCGATAAATGGCTTTAATGTGTTACACTGTGACCAGCCGTGATTGGTCACGGCTGATCACATGGTAAAGTGCTTCCGAAAGAAGCGCTTTACCGAGATTGGTAATGTGGGGTTCAGATTGACCTCCCACACCACCGATCACCATGACGCGCGCCCCCCTGGGCACACGCTGGCATGTTATCCCAAGGACGTCATATGATGCCCGGTCAGGATAACTAAACCACTTCCCGGCCGTCTTTCTGCATACGGCGGTCGAGAAGTGGTTAAATTAAAGTTAAACAGTTTTTTACCTTGAGGCATTACCTGCATTAAGGTAAAAAAAAAAAAACTCCCCAATAACTGTTCCACCTTTCCCTCAATCTGTCCCAACTGCAGGTCTCACCCTTTTTATTCCTGGTCTCACAGAAGACTCAGGCAGCAGCAGGAGCCATGAGGAAGGATCGGGGGAGTGGCATGGATGTACACAGCCTAGCTCGGGAGCGTGCCTGCACAGGTGCCACATGGATTACTTTGGGGCATCTGCGGGAAGAAGGAGTAGAGAGCACTGTTTACAATACTTTTATTTATGAGACTTTGCTTACTATGCATACTCAGGACCTGGTGAGCAGCATGTGCAATAATACTGAGATGAGGCAGTTGATATACCAGCAACTATATTGATGATTGTGGAACTGGGAGCAGGAGTTAAGAATTCCCCATGGTCTTACAGTGGCTGGTCTATCAACTGCCTTATCTCAGTATTATTGCACATGTTGCTCACCAGGTCCTGAGTATGCATAGTAAGCAAAGTCTCATAAATAAAAGTATTGTAAACAACTCTTGCTAAGGAAGTAAAGTCAGAATCGCGCCAAAATTAGAAATACTCATTCCGCCATCTTGGATTCTGGTCTTATGCTTCCCTATACATGTGGGCACCTTCTGTGTATAATAAACAGCTGACGTTTGAATCTGCTGCACTATGATCAATGCTTTTATATATTTTTCATATATGTGGATGCTGTGAAAATGAGTTTTATAACATGCAATATCTGGCCCCTGGATGTGAGAGCAATATATTGGCATGTGGGATATAGCACATGGTGAAAAGTGGAATCTTACATTTTATAGTCACAATTACATGTGAGCACAATTGTATATGAATTGATAACACCTCTTGGTTTAGGGCCTACCACACTGTAGAGTTTTGTTATCTTTTTGGATACAAATTTTGGAAGAATTAAAGGTGGAAATTACCTGAGAAGTGATTGGAGGAGGAAGGGAGTTTTGTGACATCCTATATTTGGCCCTGGGATTTGAGGGCAATAGATTTTGGTAAGAGTATATTAGCATGTGGGATATGGTACCTGGGAGAGTAAGCATACGGTGAAGAGTGGAATTTTTGTACTCTATAGGGACAGAGACATGTGAACGCAATTACGTTCAAAAGTTTTCTTTGTTATAAAAGTATCAAAGGTGTACATCCAAACACAATCACGTGACACAATCACTAGCAATTACGTTCAAAAGTTTTATTTATTATATAAGTATCAAAGGTGTACATCCAAACAGCCAATGTCCATGTCAACAAAGTTGCTCAGAGTTGTACAGGACATGAAGAAGGTACACGATAATGAGAGCACTAGTCAGTAATTGCAAAATGCATAATTAACAGTACAATCAAATTAAGTTATGGTTGCTATGCATAAAGCCAGACAATAGCACTATCAAAAGGGCCTTACTGCAGGCCAAATATATCTAGTTTGAATTCAGAAGAGCCCCAAATTATTTAATAAACTGGCAGGACTCATAAAGTTGTAATATCATATAAAGAAAACAAGAAAAAAAGGGTATGGCCCTAGGACGAGCCATAGTAAAGAATCAAGGATAGAGAGAAAAGGTATGAAAGAAGAGAGGCAAGCTAAACAAAGACCTAAAACTCACAGAAGACACATGTTTCATAATCTACCCCAGTGTGGGGGAGAGGGGTATCTGCACATGGTTTGCCCATGGTTTCCAAGTTTGTTCAAGGAGCGTCTGTTTGTCATACTAGCCACCTTCTCATGTAGCATGATCCAAGATATTTTATGCTTCATGTGACAAATAGACACTGAAGGTGACTTCCTCGCTCCAGCTGTAGGTAGTTTTAGCCACTAGCAGCATTAAATAAATCAGCTTTTTCATAGGACGAGGTACACCTACTGGGATAACTTTCAACAGAGCTATAGAAGGACATATTGCTATGCCAGTGATTTTACTAATCAAGGAAAAGACTCACCTTCAATGAGTCCTGATGCGTGGACATTCCCACCATATGTGGAGCATACCCCATAAGGCATATCCTCTGAAGTTGATGAGTACATCCTGGCTAGGCGAGTTGGAACCAAGTACCATCTTAATAAAACTTTGACACTCACTTCTATTAAAGAAATGTTCAGTATACCTTTGAGCGAAACCTCCAACCTGGAGTACCAGATCTCAGGTTCCAGTGAGAAGTCTAGGTCTCTCTCCCTCACTAGCATGTACTGATGCAGTGAAAGGGAGGCAAGTAAAGACATATTAGCCATGGAGATCCTGTCCCTGGAGCTTTTATCATTAGTACACCATTTTTCATAGGTAGTTAAAGAAGGAGCAAGTTGGAAAAAACTAAACCGTTCACTATGTGTAAAAAAATGTCCTATATGGTAGAGGCCTTTATCCGTCCACCATCTGATTTCCGTGCCTGGAGGGGAGGCCAGATTATGAAACAAGTGGTCTAGGGGAGTAAAGTCAGACACCAGTGCTGGGTTAGCACTAACGCAATTCCAAAGTACAAACAAGTGGTTTAGAAGGTTTTAGGTTTTAGAAGTTCTCCAAAGCAAAAAATCAATAGTGTGGGCTGGGATGGCTAACTTTTCTATTGACACCCAATCAGGATGTTCATGCCGGGAGTAGACTATCAATAGTTGCATGAGTTGTGCCACCTTATGATATAGTTAGTTAGTTAGTTAGTCAGGTTGAAAAAAGACACAAGTCCATCTAGTTCATCCAATAAAAGAGAAAAAAAAAATCATACAATTATATAAACCCAATCCTACACCCACAGTTGATCCAGAGGAAGGTGAAAAACCCCAGCAAAACATGATCAACATTCCTTCCTGATCCCCCAAGAGGCAATTGGATATTCCCTGGGTCAACGTTACCTTTAAATGCTAATACCCAGTTATATTATGTACATTTAGGAAATATCCCGGGCCTTTTTTAAAGCAGTCTACTGAGCTTGTCAGAACCAGCTCTTGAGGGAGTCTATTCCAAATTTTCACAGCTCTTACTGTGAAGAAACCTTTCAGTATTTGGAGAAGAAATCTATTTTTTCCTCTAGATGTAAAGAGTACCCCCTTGTCCTCTGTGATGACCTTAAACTAAATAACTAAACACCAAGTTCACTATATGGACCACTTATGTATTTGTACATGTCATGTTGATCATATTACCCTTTAAGTTCATCTTCCCAAGAGAGAATAAATTAAATTCCTCTAATCTATCCTCATACCTGAGCTCCTCCATGCCACTTATCAGTTTGATAGCCCTCTGCACTCTCTCCAGTTCCCTGATATCTTTTTTGAGAACTGGTGCCCAAAACTTAACTGCATATTCCAGATGAGGTCTTACTAATGATTTGTACAGGGGCAAAATTGTATCTTTCTCTTTGAAGTCCATGCCTCTCTTAAGGACTTGCTTGCTTTGGAAACCACAGCTTGGCATTGCATGCTATTATTAAGCTTATGATCTACCAAAACTCCCAGATCCTTCTCCACCATTGGTTCCCCCAGGTGTACTCCCTCTAGTACAGTGGTTCTCAACTCCTGTCCTCAGGACCCACCAACAGGCCAGATTTTAAGTATTACCGTGGGGAGATGCAGACTAGAATACTGCAATCACTGAGCAGCAAATTATATAATCTGTGATGTATTTCAGTTATCCTGTAAACCTGGCCTGTTAGTGGGTCCCGAGGACTGGAGTTGAGAACCACTGACTTAGAGGGTGAGTTTTATTTAATTTTTTTATGTAAG
>BLSH010162256.1:36140-54001 GCA_018402905.1 Glandirana rugosa | reverse complement strand
TCCCTGATATCTTTTTTGAGAACTGGTGCCCAAAACTTAACTGCATATTCCAGATGAGGTCTTACTAATGATTTGTACAGGGGCAAAATTGTATCTTTCTCTTTGAAGTCCATGCCTCTCTTAAGGACTTGCTTGCTTTGGAAACCACAGCTTGGCATTGCATGCTATTATTAAGCTTATGATCTACCAAAACTCCCAGATCCTTCTCCACCATTGGTTCCCCCAGGTGTACTCCCTCTAGTACAGTGGTTCTCAACTCCTGTCCTCAGGACCCACCAACAGGCCAGATTTTAAGTATTACCGTGGGGAGATGCAGACTAGAATACTGCAATCACTGAGCAGCAAATTATATAATCTGTGATGTATTTCAGTTATCCTGCAAACCTGGCCTGTTAGTGGGTCCCGAGGACTGGAGTTGAGAACCACTGCTCTAGTATGTATGATGCATGCAGAATCTTAGCCCCCAAGGGCATAACTTTACATTTATCAACATTAAACCTCATTTGCCACCTAGTTGCCCAATTAGACAGTGCATGGAGGTCAGCTTGTAAGTTGGAGGCATCCTACAGGGACGTCATTCCACTGCATAGCTTGGTGTCATCTGCAAAGACTGAAATGGTACTTTTAATCCCAGACCCTATATCAGTCAATACTGTATGTCCAGAAATCAGGGACACCTAGCCCTCCCTTAAGCCTGAGCATGTAGAGAGTGACTCGAGGTAGTCTAGGACCCCTAGAACCCCAAATGAACTTTATAACTTTGGATTGGAATTATGCTAAGTCAGCCCTATTAAGTGGGACAGGTAAGGAGCAGAACAGGTAAAGTAATTTGGGTAGCAGGATCATTTTGACCGCAACATTTTTTCCAAACCACGAGAGGTCTCGTAACAACCAGTTCGATAGGAGTTAATTCAGGAGACGAAATTTGTTGAATATAATGAGGAATAAGATTTGGTGAGGGAGATTCTCAGGTATGGTAAAGCTCTGTCTTGCCACTGAAATGGGACAGCTTCTTTTATGTGTGAGAGCAATGTCGCAGGAGTATTTCATTAACAGTAAGTCTGGAGATCGTACTAAATTCTCTAAGCATCTTTGTAAGAACAGGAAGGGAGGTGAGGGGCAAAGTGACAAACAGATGGATGTCATCAGCAAATAAAGCACACTTATACTCCCGCGTGCCACAAGACACCCCTTTAATGTCTGGATTATCCCTGATGGCTATCGCTAATGTAATGGGATCAGAATGATAGCCTACCAGTTTAACTGTCGCCTGTTAATGTGAGCATAAAGTTCCCATGATCTGAAATAATTGCAGACCTAAGTCCCATGCATTTAAAACCGAGAACATATAGGTCCAAGATACCGAGTCAAAGGCTTTTTGTAAGTCCAATGATAACAACAGCCCCTCATGAGAGGTGCCCCCTGCCCAAATAGTTTGCATTAGGGAAATAAGATCAATGGTCCTTCTAATTTGGCCCGGACCTTGCCTACCAGGGATAAAGCCATCACTCAACAATTAATATGGAGTTTGGTCTAGAGCAGTCGTCTCCAAACTGGGGCCCATGGGCCAAATGTGCCCCTTTGCTTATCTTTATCAGGTATAAACATATAAAGCATCACCAGCTAATGCATTTCATACTCATTTAGCGCTTAATCATAGCTCACTGTGTTTTTTTGTGTGCGTTGAAATACATTTTTCTGCTTTTTCTGCATGCATTTTGGTATTATACTGTAACTAAATACAACAATGATGCCCAATAGGCACCAGAGTTTGACCACACTGCCCAGTGCACGGGCATGTAATCTTACAGACCTGGTCAGAGACACCTTCCTCTTGTCAATCACTAGAAGTCTGCGTGTGATGAGGGGGTATGGCTGTTAATCATCTCTGCCAGCACAGGGCGCTTAAGTGAAAGAATAAGAAGTTAATAAGAAGGAAATCCCGGAAGGATTTCCCACTTTAAGACCAAAGCACTTTTTGCGATTCGGCTTTAACTGACAATTGCACGGTCGTGCGACGTTGTACCCAAACAAAATTTGCGTCTTTTTTCCCACAAACAGAGCTTTCTTTTGGTGGTATTTGATCACCTCTGCGTCATTTCTGATCACCGCTATAAACAAAAAAGCGACAATTTTGGAAAAAAAATATTTGCTAAAATACAAATCCAAAAAAAAAACAAATTTATTCATCGGTTTTGGCAGATATATATTCTTCAAATATTTTTGGTAAAAAAATCGCAATCAGCATACATTCACTGGTTTGCACAAGAGTTGCCGCGTTTTACGAATGATGAGAATTAATTTATGGGGTTTTTTATTATTTTTATTTTTTTACTAGTAATGGCAGGACTGCGATATTGCAGCGGACATGTCAAACCATTTTGACACTTTTTTGGGACCATTGGCATTTATACAGTGCAATGAAAATGCACTGATTACTGTATAAATATCACGTGCAGGGAAGGGGTTAACCTGCAGGGGGTGCTCTAAGGGTTAACTGTGTTCCCTGTGTGTGTTCTAGCTGTGTGGGGGCCGGGCTGAGTGAGGGAGGAGAGTGATCGTGGCTCCCATATACAGGGAGCCTACAATCACATTCCTTCCCCCTGTCAGAATGGAGATCCGTGTGTTTACATACACTCACCTCCGTTCTGTCACTGCGGGGGAGCGATCGCGGGTAGCCGGCAGACATCGAATCCGCCCTACCCGCTTTCTGGCTCCCCCGGAACACAGTGATCGCAGGAGCCTGCCTCTGGTTGCGCACGCGAGCTCACGATCTGCGATCTCGCAGCCGCCATCCGGTGAAGCCGGTTTGCGATATCGAGCCATGTTGCCACCGTCAATCCACGGCGGGCGGTTGGTAACTGGTTAAAGAAAAAAAAGTATTTTCAGGAATGTCCTAGTAAAAATCTGTTAAAATTCGTAGTATAACAATGTGGTGATATTAGAAACCAAAAAATATATTACCAATTATTTCATTCTGGTGATACCTACCTTTAAAAATTTGTAAATTGCCTGATTCAAAGTCTGCACTTTATTGGACATGTGGAGCAGACCTAGCAAGCTATAATCAAATGTGGTTTTCTTGCCCTATTATCACCAAGTTTTGGGAAAATTTACAAATATTAATTAAATTAATGTGGTTAGCATATAGTTGCAGCACAAGATTTACAATATGTTTTACTTTGGCAAGAACACTCAAAAACGGTTGCAAACTTTAACAGTCAATCAAATTATTAGCAAAATTGTAATCAACAAATCAAATGTTAAGTTGATAAAATGTGTTTTCTTTTATGATTATCTGTAATATATAAAACAATTACCCATCTTGTACTAAGAGGATATGTTTGACCCACTATTTTTATTTAGACAGAAACACTAAGGAGTAGTATAGGCATTGTCCAACGTGCTGTATTTTGTGGATATGTAAATGCATTCTCATGATCATGTATGTATATTTTTACATACACTTTTATATAATATTACACAGCCTGTTTGTACCTTTCTGCTTTATTCTCCCTTATTCTAGATTTGGTATTCTGTTAGGGACTGTCAGGAACTCAATCTTGTGATGAATTACAGCTGTACTTTGCAAATGTATAATATTCTTAAAATAAATAAAGAATATTAAAAAACATAGCATAATGCAGTATCTTAGGCAGAAAACAGCTGTAAATGATGCAGTTTTTAATGTGATATTGATTCTAACAGCTGCTTCAAACAACACAAACTTCTGTGCTGTCTTACTACATTTGCTTTTCCATTGATCTAATATGTGGTACAATTAAAAAAATGGAGTTTCATATTGCCGTCTGTCATCTATTCATATCATCTTTATGAATGATAATTTTTCAATGTTGAACAATTTCCTTTTATCCCTTGCGAATTACCCTTGTAATGAGCATGATCTTTTAAAACTCCAATTTCAATAAACCCAGATTATAATACCAATGTTTTATTTAAAATAAATCAGAATTAGGTATAAATAAGAGGCCACAATTACAGCTTTAGATTGCAAATCTTTTCAGCTAATCACTTTTAGAAACAAACAAGAGCTTGAATTTATATTGCCTGCAGTTGTTATTGGAAACCTATACATCGAGATTGTTAAATTAAGTTGGTCCCAGTGCAATTATGATCACTCAAGCATGCTTTCAATGCATCGTGCCAAATTAGCTAGATTTCAGCAATTTAACTTCCTGCAACAAATCTCCGGGGCACATTTGAGAAAGTACAGACTGTTTACAAACACTATCCTATTTCATGAGTGACTCTCTGCAGAGTGTGCTCCACCAGCCACGACACACACACCTGTCAAACGGTCACACTGTGGACTTTATTATTATTTTTTTTTTCTTACTCTCAATGTGCATAAGAGAACCCAGTTTTAAGCTTTTTCTTGCTTTATTTTCTCAGCCTTAAGTACCACCAAGGATTTAATTACTGTGAACTCCACCAGTTCATTCCTAGGAAAGGAAAGCGAACAAGAGCAAGATTCTAATCATTTTTATTGAAGTTGTCAAAGAACTGAGGCTGGCTTCATAATTCATAATGTAAGACCAATGTCAAACTTCCGTTTGTTGGGTCCTCCGGCAATAGACATTCACTACGTAAATAATTATATAGAGGTACATCTAAACTGTAAAATTTAGTCCACCCAAAGATAATATATTTGTTTTTTAATTTTAGTGGGTTTATTTGCAGGAAACCGAGGGGGGGGGGGGTTTATTGAGGGGTCGGGATGGTCAGTGAAAATAGGTGGCTTTGTCACAGTTTTAAAGTTCCCCAATCCACCAGCATATATTCTAATGAGGGAGGGACCAAATATAGCTGGATTTAAACAAGATGGATGGCTGCCATTAACAAAATGGTTCTAATTGCAAAATTACTAATAACTCTCATACCGCCAGCTACATGTAACAACTAGATTACCCACCAACCCCCTTCTTTCCTTCTCTTCCTGTAAATACTATATATAATTTTTTTGTCAGACAGATAAGAGGAAGTTAGCCATGTACAGTAATTGTGAAACTCATGTTGGAAATTTACAGATTTAAAATTAGCCAATTTGTATAAGTCATGAATAATTAATGTGTTCTAATATCTAGTATCTTTGTGATTGGCTAGTATCTTTGTGATTGGGTAAATAGGTCAGGAAGCTCCTCCTAGAGGAAATATATTTGGGATGCAATTTTTGATAAATATATGCTGTTAACCCCAGAAAAAACACACTTTACTTCCTGGCATTAGTCGGGGTTGGGTGTCTTTCACTAGCAAAAATAAAAAGTTTGTTTTCCTGAAGTGTCTGTAACCTGGAGTCCATTACTGGTATCCCAGAACTCAGAGCTGTTTCTGGCTTCGATAACATTACAGGCTTCACAGTCTGTGTAATTCTGACTGGGCCTGCAGAGTTTGACAGGAGACTGGAGGCTAACATGCCCATGGAAGTCAAGGGGACCATGAGCTTTCCTTGCAGTTGCTGTGCGGTATTTTATTAGAAAGCCCCCCTTGGGATTAAAATAAAAACAACAGTCATTCAGGAGATGGCAGGATCACCTCCTGTATGCCTGCCAGCAGCTTCTATACCAGCCATTGTGGATTACTTTTCAGAGGGCAGTAAGCAATGGCAGTGTGGAAGAGCCTTTAGCATTATGTCTGCAAATTTCATGTCTGCCCAGCAACTACTTTCCTTGTAGTTTTCATATTACAGAGGCCATCCTTGCTGATGCAAGAGAAATAAGACTCCTTTGGAGAAACTAGCAATGCAGTCACACAACTTGCTTATTTGCCTACTTTTCTATGAGTTCATGTCAATTTTTTAACTGATATTTGGATTGGGTTTAATTTTTTTATCAGATTAAAAAAATGCTCTATATCTCATTTACAATTTATTTCTTTACAGAGAGGGTAGAAGCAGAGCTCTTTCCAAAAGACTAACTCTACCTGAATCTGTATAAGATGTATCAAACAAGGAGGTAGTGGGAAATGATTGGCTCTTGTGATCCATTTAGTTGTATGAAAAAGATGAGCTTCAGCTCATCATTTCACAGTGGCTCACCTGGTGATCATTTCCTGCTCATCAGTCCAGCCTATAGCCAGCCTCTTCTGGCTATTTAAACTGCCTGGTTTATTACTTGGGTGCCTTCTCCTTGGTCAAACATATCTGGAAACTCTCTGCTGTGTTCCTGTTGAAGACTTGCTTGGCTGATGTCCCTTCTGGTTCCTGATCCTGTCTATTGCCCCTGACTACACTGATCTCTGGCTTCCTCATTTACTGGCTTGTTCTCACTACCCACTTCGGCTACCATACCCTGGCTATGTTTTGACTACATTAACTATTTATACCATTTTTACCATTATATTAAAAGGTGTGATTTTTTTTTTACTGCATTTTTTGTCTCCGTCTGACTCATGGTCCCTGACAAGCATATGATCACATTGTAATGCATATTTTTTTTCTTTAGCTGCAGAGGTATATTAGCATCATTTTCAAAACTTTATTGTGATTACTGGACAGGATGATAAATTCGAACCTAGTACTGAAAAGACGAGATAGAGCAGGTTTGTAGAAATGCTCACAACTTTGACATAGGTAACTGTAAATTTTATTAAAAACGTCTTTTAACCACTTGCCGACTGTGAACCACAGGTTGACAGCGACAAAGTGGCTCGATATCGCAAACCGCCGTCATACGACGGCGGCTGCGAGATCGTGTACTGTGAGCGCACGCGCGCCGCCTGAGGCGCGCCCGCACGCTCACTGTGTTCGGGGGGCCAGGGAGCGGGTGCGGCGGACTCAATCTCTGCCGGCTACCCGCGATGCCCCCCGCACTGAAAGAACGGAGGTCCGTGTAAGTAAACATGGACCTCCGTTCTGTGAGAGTGGGAAGGGCTGTGATCACAGCCTTCCTCTATATGGAAGCTGTGATCACTTCCCTTCCCCTGCTAGGGCAGCCCACACGCAGTTAGAACACGCCCAGGGAACACAGTTAACCCTTAGAGCGCCCCCTGCAGGTTAACCCCTTCACTGCCAATGGCATTTACACAGTAATCAGTGCATTTTTATAGCACTGATCGCTGTATAAATGCCAATGGTCCCAAAAAAGTGTCAAAATGGTCCGACATGTCTGCCCCAATATCGCAGTACCACTAAAAATCACAGATCGCCACATTACTAGTAAAAAATTAAAAAAAAATAAAAACCCCAGAAATGAATTCTCATCATCCGTAAACGCGACCACTTTTGCGCAAACCAATCAATAAACGCCAATTGCGATTTTTTTTTATCACAAATATGAGGAAGAATATAAATCGGCCAAAACCGATGAAAAAAATGTTTTTTTGTATTTCTTTTTTGGATTTGTATTTTAGCAAAATTTGGGGTTTTTTTGCAAAATTGACGCTCTTCTTTTGTTTATAGCGGCGATCAGAAATGATGCAGCGATGATCAAATGCCACCAAAAGAAAGCTCTATTTGTGGGAAACAAAGGACGCAAATTTCGTTTGGGTACAACGACGCACGGCCGCGCAATTGTCAGTTAAAGTGACGCAGTGCCGAATCACAAAAAGTGCTCTGGTCCTAAAGTGTGAAATCCTTCCGGGGCTGAAGTGGTTGATTAAGCTATTTATATCATTTATTTTTACTGTTCCCCTTAAAACAATTTTGCTGATTTTCAACACTAGAACTGGACATATCATATTTATGTGCAATGATTTTCTTACTGCTTCAGGGGCTACCTGTGCTTCCGATAGGCACCTGCAGACCACATGCAGGCAGTTTCCTAACTATGACCTCTGGACCTTTTTAATGGCACTCAGAACACTGGCCGAACCTTTTGCACGCTCTTGCCTCTGGCAAACTTTGATGGAATGTGATGGCCAAAGCTTGTGCAATGGTCTGCTGATTGCAGAAGCAAAATATTTTAACTTAAAAGAATTAGTAAAACAAACGTATTCATGTTAGTTCCATTAAACTGATTGTGGAGTGGCTTTATTATGTATATTATAATATTATGTGTTTCATTAAAATCTTTTTTTATATGTGCAGAATGTTAGCACAGCCAAAATCTACTTTACTGAAGACTAATGCAATAGTATATGATTGTAACATGAATTTTAAACACTTTTTTATGTTTTCCAGAATTTCAAAGTGATGCTTGTTTTGCCAGTGAAGGGGTCAGTCCAGCAAAAAAAGTTTTTCACTTATATACCAAATCACCAAACTAACTCAGGCAGTGATATCCTTGCATTTGGGTTTCCAGATCAATTTACCTGTTATGAGATGGTTTATTGTATAATATGAAGATTTACTATGTTACAGGGACATATAGATATGTTAGGTGTGCCTAACCTCTATCTTAAAAAGTCTACCTTTAAAGTGGAGTTCCAGGCAAAAATACAACTTGGTCTTGTTCAATAAACCACCCCACCCCCCTAGTTTTTGGATATATTTTTGTTTTTTTTCTCTTTGTTTAGTGCCTTTTCTTTTGGTTTTCCTGACAACTTCCGCTCTACCTCAACGTGGAAGGTACATCATTTCCTGCATCTGCATGACACAGCAGTCCCAGGAGTCATTTGGCATCCGCTGCTGCTAGCATCCCATTATTTGAAAACAGGAAATGACGCGATGGTAAGCGGCGCCATTTTTGAATAGGGAATGTATAGTGGCAGTGCAGTGTTTTGTTTGTATTGCTTCCTTCACACTGCAGATGCGTCAGATCAGGAGGTGCATGCTGGGTAGCCAGCATGCACCTAATCCAAGAAGAGATACCCAGCGGGCTTGACATGCTCACAGTCTGGATGGGCGCACTGTTCTAAAGGAGAACACAGTGAATAATCAATGCTGCACAAGTAAAGAAAAGTGGACACTGTTAACAATTGCCAATTGTAAAAGAATGAGTGGTAACTCGGGGTAATTTTTCTGAAAAAAAAATGGCCGGAGCTCCGCTTTAACTTGAATGCTGAGTCTACAGTTTCCTAGCTATATATCTGCATTTTGAGATCTAAGGCCCCACTGGCTTTGGCTGCTTGTTCTCCTCGCAGGAGGATACACAAATAGGAGCAATGCTTGTACCCCATCCATGAATATAAACTTTTCAAATAGAAAAATAACTTATTTATGACATTTTACGGGTTCATAAGGAGACCATACACAAATCTTATATTTTTACTATTTTTACTGGTTTAAAAAATATGGATAAGTCATGATCCTAAAATTTTGTTGTTTATCTTTTCTCTCACAATATTTTGGAATAGTGAATATGCTCACGAATAAATAATACCCACATTGGGCCTGAATGGGTAATTATGAAGGAGGGAGGGAAAAAGGGGATGGGTATGGGAATATGGTGAAGGAAGATAAGGGTAGAATTGGGGAGGGGTAACTCTTCCAAGTTTTTGCCCCCTAAACTATTACATGTATTTTTGTTTTTCAGCACCTATTTTTTAATTATTTGGGTATGTCCCAAACACAGGAAGACACGGATGATTGGGGGTGATGAAGGGGGGAGGATAAGTGGATGGGGGGATTAGTGGATGGGGGATATGAAGAGCAAGGATAAGGTCCTAGGATATAAGCCTTTTACATGTTTGTTATTGCACTTACAGTATACAGTATGTTGTGTTGCGCTTGAGATGTTAGTCTATTGAATGAATACTGTCATGGCTTTTTATGGTGGCATTTTGTGTTCTTTAACCACTTCAGCCCCGGAAGGATTTCCCACATTAGGACCAGAGCATTTTTTGCGATTCGCACTGCGTCGCTTTAACTGACAATTGCGCGGTCATGCAACGTTGTACCCAAACGCAATTGGCATCCTTTTTTTCCCACAAATAGAGCTTTCTTTTGGTGGTATTTAATCACCTCTGCGTCATGTCTGATCACCACTATAAACAAAAAAAGAGCGACAATTTTGCAAAAAAGAAACAATATTTCTAACTTTTTACTAAAATACATCTCCAAAAAAAAAAAAAAAACGAATTTATCCATCAGTTTTGGCTGATATATATACTTCTACATATTTGTGGTAAAAAAAAAAATTCAATCAGCGTTTATTGATTGGTTTGCACAAAAGTTGCCATGTTTACAAACCATGAGAATTAATTTATGGTGTTTTTACTTTTTTTTTACTAGTAATGGCGACGATCAGCGATTTTTATTGGGATTGAGATATTGCAGCGGACATTTTTGACACTTTTTTGGGACCATTGACATTTATATAGCAATCAGAAAATTAATGTCACTGGCAGGGAAGGGGTTAACTTTCAGGGGGCAATGAAGGGGTTAACTGAGTTCCCTAGGCGTGTTCTAAATGTTTGGGGGCTGGGCTGCCAGGGGCATAAGAGATCTAACTGATCCCGAGTACAGAGATCAGTAGATCTCTGTCATGCCGCCTGACATAGCAGGGTTCCCCGCTTTTCTTCTCTAACAGATGATCTCCCTGGCCCCTCTCAGGGAGCATGCAGCGGGCACAAGAGCACGCCGCCCCCTAGCCGTTTTAAGACTGCGATACCCGATATGCTGCCAACTTGCAGCAGTAAATCTATGCGACACGGTCTTTAAGTGGTTAACCCTATGCTAAAATGAATACAAATAATTTATAATGGAAAATCAAACAACGTTGTCCATTAGTGCATTAAAGCAAACAACGTCACATTCTAGCTCATTCAGAGAGCTGGACATATTAACCACCAAAATGGCCTAAATACTAGTATTAACCATTAATGCAACATTCTTAATAAAGATTTAAAAAATGTAAAATTAAGAGTCAAAATTTTAAGATACTAGGCTTGTGCACGGCCAAAAAATGTGTTTGTTTTCGTTCCGTTCTTTTTTCAATTTTTCAGAAATTTGGGAATTCAAAAAATTTGGAATTCGGACATTCAAAATTTCGGGATACGAAATTCGCAAATTCAGCAAATTTGGCAATTCGAACATGCCGAAATTCGATATTCAGAAATTCGGAAAGAAAAAATATAAAAATTCAAAAAATCGGAGATTCGGAAATTTGAAAATAAGAAAGAACATTTGAAATAATAACTAACTAATAAATAACGTTTACATTATAGGTATTGAAATTTCCTTGAAAATATGACTGTTAGTGATAAATTTCTGAATTACCACAATTCGGATTTTCAGATTTGCCGGTTTTCGGATTACCGAATTTTTGAAATCGGAAAAACGAAAATTCGGAAAAAATTTGGAAATTTGGATTCATCCCAATTGTGAATTTTGAAAAGTTTGTTAAAAAACAAATTCTTAACGAAACTAATTGCACAAGCCTATAAGATACAGTATCTCACAGAAGTGAGTATACCCTCACATTTTTGTAAATATTTCATTATATCTTTTCATGTGACAACACTGAAGAAATGACACTTTGCTACAATGCAAAGTGGTGAGTGTACAGCTTGTATAACAGTGTAAATTTGCTGTCCCCTCAAAATAACTCAACTCACAGCCATTAATGTCTAAACCGCTGGCAAAAAAAGTGAGTACACTCCTAAGTGAAAATGTCCAAATTGGGCCCAATTAGCTATGTTCCCTCCCCGGTGTCATGTGACTCGTTAGTGTTACAAGGTCTCAGCTGTGAATGGGGAGCAGGCGTGTTAAATTTGGTGTTATCGCTCTTACTCTCTCATACTGGTCACTGGAAGTTCAACATGGTACCTCATGGCAAAGAACTCTCTGAGGATCTGAAAAAAAGAATTATTGCTTTACATAAAAATGGCCTAGGCTATAAGAAGATTGCCAAGACCCTAAAACTGAGCTGCAGCATGGTGGCCAAAACCATACAGGAGAGGTTCGACTCAGAACAGGCCTTGCCATGGTTGACCAAAGAAGTTAAGTGCATATGCTCAGCGTCATATTCAGAAGTTGTCTTTGGGAAATAGATGTATGAGTGCTGCCAGAGGTTGAAAGGGGGGGGTCAGCCTGTCAGTGCTCAGACTGCACACTGCACCAAATTGGTCTGCATGGCTGTCTTTCCAGAAGGAAGCCTCTTCTAAAGAAGATTTACAAATAACAGTTTGCTGAAGACAAGCAGACTAAGGACATGGATTACTGGAACCTGATGAGAACAAGATAAACATATTTTGCCTACAGTCAAGAATGGTGGTGGGAGGGTCATGGTCTGGAGCCGCACGAGTGCTGCCGACACTTGGGAGCTACAGTTCATTGAGGGAACTATGAATGCCAACATATACTGTGACATACTGAAGCAGAGCATGATCCCCTCCCTTCGGAGACTGGGCCGCAGGGCAGTATTCCATGATGACGACCACAAACACATCTCTAAGACAACCACTGCCATGCTAAAGAAGCTGAGGGTAAAGGTGATGAACTGGCCAAGCATGTCTCCAGACCTAAACCCTATTGAGTATCTGTGGGGCATCCTCAAATGGAAGGTGGAGGAGCGCAAGGTCTCTAACATCCACCAGATGTCATCCTGGAGGAGTGGAAGAGAACTCCAGTTGCAACCTGTGAATCTCTGGTGAACTCCATGCTCAAGAGGGTTAAGGCAGTGCTGGAAAATAATGGTGGCCACACAAAATATTGACACTTTGTGCCCAATTTGGACATTTTCACTTGGGGTGTACTCACGTTTGTTGCCAGTGGTTTAGACATTAATGGCTGTGTGTTGAGTTATTTTGAGGGGACAGCAAATTTACACTGTTATACAAGCTGTACACTCACTACATTACATTGTAGCAAAGTGTCATTTCTTCAGTGTTGTCACACGAACAGATATAATAAAATATGTACAAAAATGTGAGGGGTGTACTCACTTTTGTGAGATACTGTATGTTTATGGCCTTATGTACCCGTAAAAGTTATTTTTCTATTTAGGATGCTGCTTGCTGGATGCTCTGGCATAAGGAGCCATACCTTTACCAAGATGCAGTGGCGGCCCGTCCATTAAGGGTGCATGGGCGCCGCCCCCTCTCTCCAGCAACCCCCATCTATGCCATGGATAGATTCATGCATAGCATGAATCTATCTATGGCCGCCCGCAACCACCTCCTATTCATGTGGACGGGAGGTTACTTTGAAGCATCTCATTAGAGCCGTAGGCTGTGGGGCAGTATATACCTATCTGTGGGGCAGTATATACCCCTATCTGTGGGGCAGTATATACCTATCTGGTGGGCTGTATATTGCTATCTATGGTGCTGTATATCCCTATCTATGGTGCTGTATATATCTATCTGTGGTGCTGTATATCCCTATCTGTAGTGCTGTATATATCTATCTGTGGTGCAGTGTAGCCCTATCTGTGGTGCTGTATATCCCTATATATGGTGTTGTATATCCCTATCTATGGTGCAGTATATCCCTATCTGTGGTGCTGTATATATCTATCTGTGGTGCTATATATACCTATCTATGGTGCTGTATATACCTATCTATGGTGCAGTATATCCCTATCTGTAGTGCTGTATATATCTGTCTGTGGTGCTGTATATACCTATCTGTGGTGCTGTTTATACCCCTATCTGTGGTGCTGTATATACCCCTATCTGTGATGCTGTATATACCCCTATCTGCGATGCTGTATATACCCCTATCTGTGATGCTGTATATACCCCTATCTAGCGATGCTGTATATACCCCTATCTGGTGATGCTGGGCTGTATACTTCTGACACAATGGGTGGAATCTATAAGGGGTGGGGCTTATGAGAAGTGGGATGGGTCAAAATGGAAGGGCGGGATCTGGCACCCTCCCATTCTAAAATTTCACCAACCGCCACTGCCAAGATGGCTGCTTCCACACGGAGACAGTGCAAATGAAGGTATATTAAGTCAATAATGGGTAAATGATCAGCAAAACTAGTGACTAGTACTTTATCCTGCCTTTATCTGTCTTTTTCAGGCACAGCTTTTGGATTTCAGTTTCTCTTTTATGCCTATATTCTGGCCACATGTTTACTTCAAAGTCAACTTATGGATAAAGAAATATAGGTGATTACATAAAAAAAACATGTTGGAGGCGTGGTCTGGCTCCGGTCTAGTATGGACGCTAAGCCGCGAGTCTCTTCCTGAAGAGGTCCAGCTTTCTGTCTAAACAGCGTCTACCGCATCGGAAGATGGTGAGAAAGGCGAGGAGCATGTCCGCGACGAGATCCCACTCACCACTGAGCCAGGACTCCCTGTCGGGAATGCATATTCCGGAGATATTCCGGACGAGGCCTAGCGCCTCACACCAGGCCTCCCAGGCATCCCCCTCGCGTAGGTCCCGCTCCCCATCGCGGAATGCACGGAGCAGCAGGAGATCCGATCACGGAGCGGATCGCGGAGCGGCTAGCAGAGACACAGCAGTTGCTGACAGGGCTCCACAACTACCAGCCCTGAGCATAGAAGATCTGCGCTGCGTTGCAGCAGATATAAAAAGTACCCTGGCGGCGGCAATAGCAGACCTGAAAGGGGACATACAAACGATCGCACGCAGGGGGGAGGAAGTGGAGGAGACCCAGGCACGCCATGACATGGCTCTCTGCCAGGTCCAACAGATTACTGAATCCCATGCTATCCATCTCAGGGAATTCAACCGACACATAGAGGACCTGGATAATCGTGGAAGAAGAAGGAACCTCAGGGTGAGAAACCTTTCCGAGGATATAGATTCAGGACAGCTCCAACAGACAGTTACCGCCATTTTTAATGGGATACTAGAGAGGCCTCCTGCAACACCAATCCTCATGGAACGTATCCAAAGGGCCCTCCGTCCCAAAGGCAGAGATACGGATCCACCAAGGGACATTATTTGCTGCTTGAATGAATTCCCCCTCAAGGAAGAAATCATACGTAAAGCCAGGGCAAAAGCACGTATAATGCACCGAGGGAGCGAAATCAAAATATTCCAGGATCTATCCACAATAACCCTGCAGCGCAGGAGGGAACTCAGGCCTCTGTTAGATGCTCTTCATGCCAGAATCATAATCTATTGTTGGAAGTTCCCTTTCTGCTTATCCGCCACAAACCACGGCCAAACAGCCAATCTTAGGGTCCCAGAGGACCTGGACCATTTCTGTGCCACCTTGAACATTCCAATGATCGACTTACCGGATTGGCATAGTGATTTTCGTATACCCACGATACGTCGCTCGACCTCGATGGACGGCATTCAAGAAGTGGGCAACTTCCATATTCGCTGCCGGCGCACCTATCCACAGACATTCGCCCAGCCGCAAGATCTAGATGCCCCAAGAAACAACAGCCCTACGGTGTCACCTATCTCTCGTAAACCGAGCCGCTCCTAAAAATACACCAAGTGCGCTCGGTGCAGCATTGCTGACCCGGCAGGGACATCTGATTTATCCCTAACTTGATACAGACCGTAGCACAAAACTCTTCTATAACCATGACGACAACCCCTTTAGAAAGATGACTTTTACCCTATACACCGTGGGGACTTGCTGTAGAGACACTATCATTCGACACCCTTGGCACAGTGGACTGGCAACACAGAAACAAAGACACTCCAAACGCTCACACCTGATGGGGGGAGGCAGGACGCCCCTGCATCGGAAAACTCCAGATTCCACCCCGATATACAACTACAACTGGCATTGGTATTGCTCCCAAAACATGGTCCATTTCGGATCAGCTCTTTGAAAAGATTGTACGCAGGCAATGGACTGAAGCTCCTCCTCCCCAGCATATCTAGTGTTCAATATAACCCGATATCATGCACACACTGTTAGTGGCCTCAATTAACTAATCCGGGGATATGCAGACCTGCCAATCGATATGGAGCACATCCCAAGTGCTCTCAAATGGACAGCTAAGTATACTGCCCTCTTGGTAGGAGTTTACAGGAATGACCCGCTTTGTTTTTTAGGCTAAACCATCACATTGTGTATGGGTAGTTTATGCTAAAGAGACCTGAAACCGGACAAGCTGGATCAGTGTTGGCTATCACTTCTTTTGCTTTGGGTGATATGCACGGGGGTGGCTGGGGAATGACTCGGGGGAGGAATCTGGACGTGCAGGAGAGTCTCCATAGACAACCCAGCTAAATAACTCACGAGCGCTCTGGAGATCGCAGGGATAGCCCACCTTCTATAGGGGACCAGAGTGTAGCAATTATACCCCCTGGGCAATTGTTAACTGATCCTTCGGGATCAAGCATTAAGGTTTGGTCCTCTGGGGCCCCTCTACGGCTACTTCCCCACAGCCCGGAGAGCAGGGACGTAGTTGAGAATGGCCCGAGGAGAAACATGCTACAGTTAGAGGGGTGCAAAACTATAGGGGATACGGAGGGCGAGAGACAGAGTTGGAGCGAAGTAACTATAGTCAGAAGGATAGGCAGAGCGATAGAAGAAGCTCAACAGAAGCAACCACGTGGGCCCCTCCCTCCCTTAGTGTCCTTTAGTGCCAGATAGATTGATTATGGGAAAAAAAAATACAATAACTTGGACTTAGCAGTCCTTTTAGCCAGCTATACAGATGCCCCTGCCGGTTGAGTGTGCTACGTCACAGGAGCTAGACTTCAGACCACCAGTTGGAGCAGTTATACTTTTATGTTTTAAAGTTGAGATTTATAAGCCTGTTTTTATATACTGAATTGCCCGTTTCAAAGACCATTGTATTGCATGCATGAGGTCTCAATACACAACTCGAGTTGAAGGTAATAGAACTAAACACATACCCCGTGGGACTCCCTATATACATATTGCCATACCCTTAAGAACAGCTGCCTAGGCCCAGAACCCCACGATAATACACCTCCCCTACAGGCAGAGGAAGATGATAGAACACCTAGATGCTCATATATCCCCTTACACTCTAATATGAGTAATAGGAAAAAAAAAAACATGTTGGCGAAAGCAGCTTCAGTATTTTCATCCTTACACAAGACTCTTCTTAAAAACAGTCTTCCTATCTGGAGGGGGCAAGTACATCTTTTCTACTTATTTTGCTTCCCCTTTTCCCAGAATTCTGTTTACTAAAGCACAGCTAAGTTTCAAGGCTTCTCTTTTCTGCTTTACTTTCCACTAACACACTGAAGAGAACCAACTGCACAAAATTCCCTCACCTAAGAAAAACCTTACTTTCTTTGCAACATAATACAATAAACCACTCTACTTCACACATTCTACATAATTTGTATAACTAAAAAATTATATATACAAATTAAGCAAACATTTTTGTGAGGTAATCCCCATAAGAGTTTTTTTTCTGCCTAATATGTAAATAGTTTGGCCTACAAAGCTGCCTAAGAGCTGCAATCTATTTTGGTGATGCTAAACATGCTTCGCGGGTGACTTTCTACTGGTGGCTGGAAAGTTTTAACTTTGAATGGACATGTTAACATTATAATAAATTACTCTTGCTATTCATTTTTTTGGACTATGATAGAATGAGTAACACTTAAAAAAATGAAAGTGAGAAGAACACTGCTACTATACAAGATTTTAGGAGATACATATTTAAGGACGAAACTAGGGATGGGACGAACACCCCCCTTATCGTTCTCATTAAATAATATTACAATTGTACAGGTAAGTTTCAATTTTGAAAGGTCGGTGGTCATCTTTCAGTGGGCGCTTCGTACAAATCGTAGTGGTTTTATCTAACGTCGAGAATCCGTCGAAACATCCGGTTTGATAAATGTATAATCCGTCTTTTTTTTGAGAATACCCCTAATGGAGTGTTTTTACAAACGAATTAAACATATATATTAAAAAATCAATATGTTTAATACATCTTACACACTTCATCTCACCAAATAACATAATACAACGTTTCTTTCATTCCAAAAAGAATCCACTCCCTTAAAACACGTCAACCAAGAGAAGTCACACAATCACCTTTCATTTCGTCTTTTCTCTTCGGAACTTTGAATCGACACGAAATCATTT
>BLSH010162243.1:318269-339342 GCA_018402905.1 Glandirana rugosa | reverse complement strand
GGCGCTGGCTGCGTGTGCTCACCCCCTAGCCGCGCCTGCTCGAATCGCCATTTATAAAAGGTGATTCACGTTACACTGCCAATCTGCAGCAGTAAATGTACGTGAGCCGGTCTTTAACTGGTTAAATTTACCTCTGTACAGCAATACTCAAACCACATGAGGAAGGGCCAGAACTAGAAGTCAATCAGGGTCTGCTGCACTGTACATGTGGAGACAGGAAACACTCTATAGATGATTCATATTTCAGCCAGTTCAGCAGGGACTGGGCAAGATTCGAACCATGTATGGGCAGGCTGATTGTACCCAAGTTGATTGATCAATCAACTTGGGTGCAACCAGCTTGTCAGATTTTTCATGTGATTGTTGCCAGCGGCTACAACCACTAGCAATAATCACTGTGTGTTGTCTCAGCAGGGACGCCTCTCCACGAGAGGGATTCCCCATACTGTGTTGTTGGTGATATCTAGGGTTTTTCTTTCCTGCAACCACCAAAGAAAATCGCACTGTCTATGGCCGAGTTAATAAGTGAAGAGTGAGCAGAGGAATGACTCTATCAGTGTACTTCTGCCCCTTCTTAATCCTATCTGAAGTCTGGGCATCCGTTTTACTATTGCTCTTGACCATGCTGTGTTGCTGATGCAGAGAAGGTCAATTATCTGATTGTCCTGGCTGGTTGGGATTCCCTTCATCCTATTGGCTACACAGAATTATAAATTCTTTGGCAGATACACATTTTCATGTATGCATTCAAAATAGCAAATCAGCACCTTGCCTGGAGTGTATTAGAAGTTTACCAACTGCAACAAATGACAAACCAATACTAAGCAAGCCAATCTGAGCTCTGAACCTCTCCTCCAGTACAGTTCATGTGACCAAATGCATGATGGGAAAGGGGTGCGGGACTTGTGCGAATTTTCATGGCCAAAGGTGATCAACCCTTCTGTTGCACGTTATTTATCTATCACAGCAGAATAAATAAAGCTGAATTCCAGAACATGTTTAAAATTATACATTTATTCTATCATTCCATTTTTTCAATTTCATTTGAGGTCTTTGACTGCCTTAAAAACCCAGATCCTCACTATGCAGCCCTGGGGAACCTCACAGCCACCTAAATGATATTGATACTTTGCTGACAAGGCTGTAAGGCCACCAACTCTTGTGACATATAGGGGTTGATTTACTAAAGGCAAATAGACTGTGCACTTTGCAAAGCTCTGCAAGTGCAGTTGCTCCAGAGCTTAGTAAATAAGCAGAAAACAACAGAAATGGATATGGCACTGGTCCTGTGAGTCTCTGATCTACAAGTAGTAGAGGGACTTTGCAACCTAGCAGCCTTGATTCGCTCCTGGGGAAGAGCTATAGCAAAAGGTGAACCAAAATCATCATGGAGGCGCTTTGGTGCAAGGATATTGAAGTGTGCCCAAACATGAATGATGTACAGTACCTCATAGAGCAGCCAGAACACGGTTCAATAGATGAAGATAAAAGATTTTATTTGTCATATACTCACAATAAAAACAGCAACTGACTCCTAGGAACCAGGCGTGGGCCAGATGGACACAAGATCAAAGCAGAACCACTAGGTGGTGGGAGTGCTGCCCAGATGGAAGGGTTCCCAGCCCAGGAGGAGAACACTGAGAGCTGAGATGGATAGTGGGGGAGCTTCCACTGAAGCTGATGGAGCGGGCTGGTGGTCCGGGCAGTCTGATGGTGAAAAAAACGCACTGGGATTACCCTTGCTGGATGGAACCAGAGGCCAGGAGGATCGCTGGAAGCCAAACAGGCTCCGAAGTGTGTGGCGGGTGGGGCGACGGTAGATACCCGTGATGATGTCACTTCAGCAGGTCTGGCGTGCCGAGCTGATCCTGGCTGTGTGGAGGACGGCTGGGAAGGAGGCAGGCCTTGTGTGGGGTCCTGTCGCGATGACGACATGTTTCGCAAAGGAATGCTTTGTCAAGTCAAGTCATGTGATGGGACAGGGCCAATGAACACTATTTGAAGGGGCTAGAACCATAAGTGGGGAGGGGAAACAGTCTGTGACTATACAATGAGCAGAAGCTCTGCTGACTTCCATCATCCAATCATGTGCAAGCAGAAATGCTGTTTTTATTTGTATTTTCCTTGCATGTGATTGGGTGTTCTTTGTAAAGTGAAACTTTACCTCATTTACTAAACTCTGGAGCAATTGAACTTGCAGAATGCAACTGCACTTTGCAAAGTGCACAGTCTATTTGTCTTTAGTAAATCAAATCCTGTACAGCCGTTCCATAGGAATTGATGGAGATTCTTCTATGCATGAGTAGAAAATGCAAAAGCCATCCAGGAAGCTGTTGGTGAAGAAGTTTTGTATGTCCCAGTATTTCACACAGAGAAAATCATGGAGGATCAGGGACAGGTAAGTATAAAACTTGGTAAGGATTCTGAGAGGGAAAACATTTGAGGGAGAAGTGTACTAAAAGTACAGTTTTCCTTTATTAGAGCGGTAACATTGCTTGTATTTTACATATGATTTTATTGTTATTAATGTTGAGTTAACACAGTTCACACTTTAATGGGCACACATTTATAATAGCTGAAGCAGAACAAGCTCTAATGACAGCTCTACTTCCAGGCAATTCACATGATCTTAAAATGGAAAAAACAGAATAAAGTTAAGCACAAGTAAATTCCAAAGCAATTTTACACCATGGTTGGAGCTTCGTATGCTGCAGGATTAATGTGGATGAAAACCCACAAACCAGACTTTGCTACGAGGAAAAGCCTACGGTAATAAAAATATTACCTGGTGCATATTTCCCAGGCAAAGCTAAATTCAGCTTTACGCAGGCATGTGTCCAAATGTTAATTAAAGAAAACATATGCTAAAATAAAGAAGTACGTCCTCTTTCTGAAAAAGTTAGTTACCAGGTCTATTATTTAGGAACAGATATCAGAGCAAAGTCTGAAATCGCAATGGGCATAATTGGTCCAGGCCAGTGACTCAAGCGCTGAAGTCGAGCGATCACAATGATAGCCAGACCATTAGTGTTTGTAGATGGACAGATCAGTAAAGACATCCCATATACATTCACCAGCCACTTTATTAGGTACACCTTGCTAGTACCGGGTTGGACCCACTTTTACCTTCAGAACTGCCTTAATTCTTCATGGCATAGATTCAACAAAGTGTTGGAAAGAACGATTGGCAATGTCCAGTCATAGATGTGCCGACATCCCTTAATTTGAATACAACAAAATGAACCCCTGGGGTGGGACTTTATAGGCATATAGGCACTATAGACAGTATCTAAGTAAAGAATTCTGATTTTTATTTTCATATATTAAAAATGACACATATAAAGCGTATAGAAAGGCATGGTAAAATATATATTAAAACAACACTGGAAAATTATATACAACAGCAGAGTCGGTGATATCCTCAACCCAACATGTTTCGGAGTTGATCTCCTTCTTCAAAGGATAAGAGAGGAATCATGCATAAACAGGAGTGGCCTGCAGGGCCTTTTGATGCTGAACCTGTGTGCTTGCTGAGCTGCATTTTTCACCTAGGGTGGATTTGCACCATCACACCCGGCACACCAGGCTCTTTCATCCATGCGTTCGGCTTTGTACCCGCAGGCCACTCCTCCTCCTGACCTCTGTGTTTCTGAGGGTGCACATTCTGTATGGGATGGGCCCCACTTTGAGGTCCTCCCCATCTTTTCCAGTCAATGCATACTGGTATCTGTCAGCCATGTGTGGGGCGTAAAGAAATCTGCAGGACCGTGTTTTTAATTTGGCGGGGAAATAGTGTGTACACATATACTGGAATGTTTATGCATGATTCCTCTCTTATCGTTTGAAGAAGGAGATCAACTCAGAAACATGTTGGGTGGAGGATATCACCGACTCGGCTGTTGTATACAATTTTCCAGTGTTGTTTTAATATATTTTTTGCCATGCCTTTCTATACGCTTTATATGTGTCATTTTAATATATGAAAATAAAAACAGATTTTTTTATGTAGATACTGTCTATAATGCCTATAAAGTCCCATCCCAGGGGTCCATTTTGTTGTATTCAACAAGGTGTTGGAAACATTCCTCAGAGATTTTGGTCCATAGTGACATGATAGCATCACACAGTTACTGCAGATTTGTTGGCTGCACATCAGGGATGCAAATCTCCCGTTCCACCACATGGTGCTCTATTAGATTGAGATCTGCTGACTGTGGAGTACAGTGAATTGTCATGTTCAAGAAACCAGTTTGAGATTACTTGAGCTTTGTGACATGGTGCATTATCCTCTTGGAAGTGGCCATCATAAGATGGGTATACTGTAGTCACAAAGGGATGGACATGGTCAGCAATAATGCTCAGGTAGGCCAAGAATACATCCCCCACACCATTACACCACCACCATCAGCCTAAACCGTTGATACAAGGCAGGGTGGATCCAGGCTTTCATGTTGTTTATGCCAAATTCTGACCCTACCATTTGAATGTCGCAACTGAAATCGAGACTCATCAGTCCAGGTAACATTTTTCCAATCTTCTATTGTCCAAATTTGGTGAGCCTGTGCAAATTGTAGCCTCAGTTTCCTGTTCTTAGCTGACAGGAGTGGCAACGGATGTGGTCTTCTGCTGCTGTAGGCCATCTGCTTCAAGGTTCGAAGTGTAGTGTATTCTGCATAACTTGGTTGTAATGAGTGGTTATTTGAGTTACTGTTGCCTTTATATCATTTCAAACCAGTCTGCCCATTCTCCTCTGACCTCTGACATCAGCAAGGAATTTTCGTCCACACAACTGCCGCTCTCTGGATATTTTCTCTTTTTCGGACCATTCTCTGTAAACCCTAGAGATAGTTGTGCGTGAAAATCCCAGTAGATCAGCAGTTTTTGAAATAATTAGACCAGCCTGTCTGGCGCCAACAACCATGCCAGGTTCAAAGTCACTTAAATCCCCTTTCTTCCCCATTCTGATGCTCGGTTTGAACTTCAGCAAGTCGTCCTCACCACATCTAAATGCCTAAATGCATTGCTGCCATGTGATTGGCTAATTTCAATTTGTGTTACCAAGCAATTGAACAGGTGTATGTATTTCTCCTATGACATTTTTCCTTTTAAATCTGAATGGCTGGCAAACAGCTAAATATACAAATGAAATACATATAAAGGAACTATTTACTTGCCAAATGGCATGTATTTCTGTCCATCCATTCTTGATCGTTACTGTTTTGGGGAGGACTGTGGCCTTTGACCTTGCGGCAAACACAACCAACTGGTCTTTTCATGCTAGGGACAAATTAGGCTTAAGAGCGTGTACCAGGTAAACTGTGCCATGGTGGCATGGTTGGCATGCTGAAATGCAAATGTTCCTAAAGGAGATAGTTTATTCAGAAGTCGTGCTGGAAACCTTCCATCTACTGTGATCGCAGAACACTGAGTAGATAGATACCGTATATAATATCCAGCAACTGTCATTGACTGGGGGTCCGCTATTTTCAAGGTCTAAATGGGTAAGTATCTCAACCCTGTTAGATTATTATATATGAGTTTAAGATATGAAGTTGTAATTTGACTTTGTGTGGTAGGGGCAGTGGCCATTCAGTGATGTCAGTTGCTGCTGGCTTTGCGTTATTTATCGGCAGGGTCAGTAACATTTTCACAGATGGCCACATTGGGCACAATGCCTCACAGTCAGACCTGCTGACCTTACCAGCACCTGTCCTCAGTTTTGACTTTTGCGGGAGAAACTCAACCACATAAATAACAAATGCTCATCTGTAAGTAGCTGAAATACTTTGAATTGTTTACTGCAAAAAGTCAATTTTTTTCTTCACTGTGAAATATATTGTTTCTCAGTAGCGGGCTAGGGCAAGTTCATCTCTAATTGTATATGCAGAGTTTATTATGAGCCATAAAAAAAGACTGAATGATAAACATATTTAAGAAACCACAGTAGCTTAGTGGTTCTTCTGCCTTGCTGAACTGGGGTCTGTGGTTTAAATCCAGACTAGGACACTCACTGCATGGAGTTTGTATGTTCTACCTGTGCTTGCATCCCACACTCCAAAGGAATGCTGGTAGGCTAATCGACTGCTGTCTAAATTAGCCCCAGTATGTATGCATGATAGAAACGTTACATTGTAAGCTCCCTAAGGGCAGGGACTGATGTAGATGTAATTGACAATGCTACTGTATATAAATATCTATATTAATCTATAAAATCATACACACACAGGAGTAAGTCACTGCACTAAGGTTGACTTCCAAGGTACATTGTCCATTTAAGATTACAAAATTTTGCCCCAAAAAAGTAAAGCCCCACTCCTCCTCACCATATGCTCACACTTCCTACATTCCCCCAGTGATCAATTCAAAGTAGACAAAGGAAATAACCAGTACTTCTAAGTATGGCGCACCATGTGATTCACGCATGTACAGTAACTGGTCCAATAAGTGCTGTTACACATGGCGTTAATAGCCCCGTGTAAGCTACAACTCCATTGACTTTTTTTTTAAGTGGAATCCTCCTTTCTTTAATTATTGTTGGAGAGATGTTCAAACATTCACCAAAAATATTTATTTCTATTTGCATCCTTAAGAACCAACCAAATAAGGAGTCATTGACAACGATTTATGCTGTTGGTGGTAGGTTGTGATATGTTTTATCTGTAGTATTAGCTGTCAGCTTACAATATATTATTTTCATCTGTTACTGTCAAAAGGGAGGCTTGGGCCCCAGTTATTCTTACAAATGAGCAATGCAATAAAGAAGGGTGAGTTACGTTGATGACGAATGACTTCAGAGCTTTTGCTGTGAATTTTGAGAATGAATTGGTCCACAGAACTAGCAGCTACAGAGGTCAGTGATGGTGTGTTTTAAAATTAATTTAGTGCCTGTTAAGAATGTAAAGATACTTGAATGTCCACAGTCTGGCCAGAGGGTCACTCTAAGAACAAGCTGTACTCAATGCTGTGCAGACTTATGGTAATGTATGGTCACTTTATATATAGATTTGTAAGCCGTTTAGTGCATGTCACAGGCCTGTTCAGTTCACAGATTTCAGTGCAGAATTTCAGAATTAAAATCAGTCAAACTTTCCATATCATGTATAAAGGTAGAATCAGGGCTGCACAGTACAATTCTGTTTCAACAAATGAAACGTTAGGCTAAAGCTAGGTTTTAATTTGTTACACAAACTTGGACCACAGGGGTCGAATTCTATTGGCCAAAGTTTAAAGCGGAGTTCCACCCAAAAGTGGAACTTAAGCTTTAAAGGAAGGTGACCCCCTGACATGTCATAATTGGCATGTCATTTTTTTGGGGGGGGGGACCGGAGACCCTGTTTTCACAGGGTCCCAGGTCTGCATCCTCTCCTAGAGCTGCGGCTCCAGAAGGAAGTTCACCTTCCTCCCCTCCCACCTGGTGATCTTCTGGGACACGTCACAGGTCCCAGAAAATACGCCGGCCATTCACAAGGCGCAGCGCAACTCATGCACATGCAGTGTGTGCCCGGCTTTGAAGCCAAGGCCGGGTGCCCACACTTATCTGTGCCGCAGTGAGGAGGGGGAGAAGAGCTTGCCCTTGGGCGGCCGCATCGCTGGAGCGTGGAACAGGTGTGTCCGATTGTTAAAAGTCAGCAGCTACACTTTTTGTAGCTGCTGACTTTTAACTGAGTAGAACTCCGCTTTAAAGGGTGCATGGTGTAAACTGGGATTTTTTACAGCACAGCTGGTACCTCTATCCAAAGGGCCTGTCTTCAAAGCCAGGTTTGATTGGTAAACTGGATGGACTTGAGAACTTGTGGCAATACTACATGGAAGTTACCAACAGGTTTCAGGGATCTTGCTGGTTGACCTCAAATATATAAAATATATATTTCCATCATAAGTAACAAGGTTTTTGTTCCAATTTTATAGAGTTAGAGAAGGGATAATATTTACCATCAGTATAAGATATTATTTGGCAACATTGCTGTCAAACCATTGATTCCAGATCAACACACTTTAAACATTCCAGAAAACACACTGCCATATGTTAGCAATCACTTACTATGGCCATCATCAGCAAGAAAGAGTTCTACAAATCATTAAAATACCTCCAACATGTTCATACAATTTCAAAAATCATTTTCAATATTTATAAACCTGCCTTGATGGGCATTGCCTGTTATAGGGTGACAACACTCTGTCCCTGTCTTTCAATTGTTCTTTTTTTTACACGGGCTTCTGATGGAGACTATGGGGTTGATTTACTAAAGGCACATAGGCTGTGCACTTTACAAAGTGCAGTTGCTCGACAGCTTAGTAAATGAGGTAAAGTTTTACTTTGCAAAGAATACCCAATCACATCCTGGGAAAATAAAAAAAAAATGCATTTTTGCTTGCACATGATTGGATGATGGAAGTCAGTAGAGCTTCTGCTCATTTACTAAGCTCTGGAGTAACTGCTCTTGCAGGAAGAAACTGCACTTTGCAAAGTACACCGTCGATTTGCCTTTAGTAAATCAACCCCTTTAAGTCTCACACATCACACATTAACATTCCATGGCAAATAACATTTTGTTACAGCTACAGTATCCTCACAGCTTTTCTTTAATATTATTCATTGAAATAATCTACAGCAGGGATTTTAAATTGACACTAAACAATATCCTTATCCTGCAAAAATAATCCATACACATCCATTACTTCCTGTAATCTATTTTTCATGAGTTTGTTTCCAGCTTTGTTTTTCTGTTTCCTTGTAATGTCCTTCATGAGCTACCAAATCAGCCCTTTTCCCCTTGCTTCCTTTTACTTGGAATGAGCAGTGCACATTAGTTGCAGTCATGTGCAATGCTCTATGTTAGCCTTAAATTTTTCTGAGCACACAGCACTTTACGGACTTAATGAACTTGATCTATACTTGGAGTATTCATTTTGATACATGTGATTTAATTGCTATTTATGAGCATGGTTTGTTATCTTGTTAATTGTTTTACAAAATCATTCTGTTACACCAGCAGCTCATAGCCTCAATTGTACCCATAGCGCAGGTAAAAATTGGTCCCCCAATTTGGTATGCATATTCCCATAGACACACTCCTAAACCTTGTGGACAGCCTTCCCAGAAGAGTTGAAGCTGTTATAGCTCCAAAGGGTGGGTCAACTCAATATTGAACCCTTAGGACTAAGATTGGGATGCCATTAAAGGTCATGTGCGTGTGAAAGCAGTTATCCCCATGGGCGTCCGCAGGTAGGGGCAAGGGGGGGCAATTGCCCCCCCCCGGGAATCAGGGATCAGATCAGGGGTTCACCATTAGGTCCTTATCCTCTTGAGACATGTATGCAGTTTCTGACAGTCTCTTGGGCCATGTATGCAGTCTCTGACCGTTTCCTGTACCATGTCCGCAGTCTCTGACTGTCTCCTGTGCTATGTATGCAGTCTCTGACTGTCTCCTGTTCCATGTCCGCAGTCTCTGACCGTATCCTGTACTATGTCTGCAGTCTCTGACCATCTCCTGTACTATGTCCGCAGTCTCTGACCGTATCCTGTACTATGTCTGCAGTTTCTTTGTCCGTCTCCTGTATCATGTCCGCAGTCCCTGACTGTCTCCTGTATCACGTCTGCAGTCTCTGACCATCTCCTGGATCATGTCTGCAGTCTCTGACCATCTCCTGTATCACGTCTGCAGTCTCTGACCGTGATAATGTAATTATGACATTGTCAAAAAGGGGCAGAGCATGGATGACCTTGAAATTATGCCCCCCCCTGGAAAAAGTTCTGCGGATGCCCATGGTTATCCCAATACGTTTTGTGATATAGTGTATATATTTTTTAAACCAGAGGTTAGTGTCACTTTAGCATTAAACATGAGAGTAATGTAAACATTTTTAATAATTAAATAGAACCATCATTTCCGATCTACAGCAATTATTGTATAAAGAAAAGAGATAGAGGGACTCAGGTCCAGAAGAGGGATTGTCATTTGAGAACTATAATTACTGCACCTCTTCATGCATGGGGTAACGAAGTGTCTCTCCTGTTTTACGAATTCAACTAAACCAGATGTACTTCTCATACAGCAAAAACACTAAGGTCAAGGACATATATTCTTCCTTTCCATGAGCGGCAGGACAAATCTCATTATCTTTCCTAAACTATTCTGAGATGATGGATTTCATTGTGATTAATAGTATCAAGTGTGGAAACATCAAGCAAGAGCAAAGAAATAAGGCCAATTAGAGGCAGACTAGGCAAAGTCATTTACAATGCAGCTGTTTCATCAATTAGGAACATAATGCTGCCTGTTTCTAGCCCAAATTTACATCAAGGACATGACACACAGCTACTCCATCCCAAGGACGTCTAAGCCTGTTAAACCGCAGGGAGAAAAAAATTCCATGATCCGATTCAGGTGTTAACAGTAATATTGTTGTCTCCTAAATGAAAATCGCTCTACGTGCATGTAATTTAATACTGAAAACATGAGAAAATGCCATATTATTTCACTGCACAGCTTAATATATTGCTTTGTAAAATGTTTCATTACAACACAGCCTGTTATTTTTAGATCTCTGTAAGTTCATGTACATTACAGAAGGAAATGTATACAGCTGTTGTGTAGAAAATGTATTATAGCCCAATACAGAGTAGTAACAAAAGAAAGAGAACACTTTTTTTTTTTAAATGCAGCTCAGTCGTCTGTTTTAACCCCCACTCCATCCCTCAATGGCAAGTGTAAATGAACCCTTAGAGTTTGTTTTCTTTAGAACCCAACTCTAGGAAAACTAATAGTCCTTCAAAGGTTAAATGCTTGTTTAGTCCAGGAGACAGCAAAAGCACTTCTACTTGATCCTCCACTCCTCCAGCAAACAGCGAAGGATCAGGTAAGTAAAGCTGCTTTACCTGGTCCCTCTAGACCAGGCATATGCAATTAGCGGACCTCCAGCTGTTGCAAAACTACAAGTCCCATAATGCCTCTGCCTCTGGGTGTCATGCTTGTGGCTGTCAGAGTCTTGCTATGCCTCATGGGACTTGTAGTTCTGCAACAGCTGGAGGTCCACTAATTGCATATCCCTGCTCTAGACCAACCTTTCAACTCGGAGGAACCCTTGAAATAGTTCTCTGGTCTCGGGGAACCCCTGCTAAAAATGAGAAATCTACAACATGATACATTAGTGTGATGGTCAGTGGGAAGAATGCACCTTACACTTGTGGTCATTGGAAAGAATTACCTTCTTACAGATAGCTAAAAAGATCAAAGGTGTCAGTGGGAACTTATCTAAGAGGCAGAAATTGCTCATTGCTCAAGGAACCCCTAGCAACCTCTGGAGGAACCCTAGGGTTCCATGGAACCTTGGTTGAGAATCACTGCTCTAGACATTACTGAGCAGTTAACCCTTAACCACTTCAATACTGGACACTTCAACCCCCTTTGTGCCTAGGCCAATTTTCAGCTTTTAGCTTTTCATTTAAACTTTGAATGACGATTGTGCGGTCATGCAACGCTGTACCCAAATTACATTTTTATCATTTTTTTGAGACAGATACATTTTTCTTTTGGTGGTATTCAATCAATATTATACAATATGGCTGCGCTAATCAATCAATTGATCAAATATTATGAAAAATTATCTAATTGTAGTAAAGTGCTGTTAAGTGCAATTTATGAATCCATTAATTGTGAATGGTCCAATATACTAGTGTAATAAAATTGATATTATAATGTGCTCAGAAATAAAAATGAGCAAAAAATGATATAATAAGATAAAAAACACAGATTGAGAAATAAATAATATACTGAGTGCACAAGCACCGAATATGACTGAAAAAATGAAGTCCACAAAAATCCAATGCTGAATATGATTTCTCAATAAAGTGCTCCAGTGCAATCATAAATTTAAAATGTAAATAAAAAATTCCAGTAAATTAATAAACTGCATAATATTAACCCTAAAGTGCTGAAAATCACCAAGAATTAAGTGCTAATGCACTATACATATATGTGCAAAATAAACAGTGTCCACAATCAGCTTAAGTCCATATATCAATAAAACAATCCCTATAAATATTGATAGAAGGTCTGAAAGTCACAATTCCTCCACCAGGTGTTTTGTAGAGAGGGAAAGAGAGCTTCAGTGACACCCCACACTTTTTAGGCCTCATACACACGGGCGTATCTTTAAAAATAAACAAAAAGTCAGGCCCGACGTCAAGGAAAAAAATTGGCGTTTTTCGACGTTATGCATCGGCGTTAGTGAGCGTTAGTGAGCATCGGCGTCAATAGGCGTTTTTTAAAAAAAATCATCCCTCTGCTATTTTTCAACCTAAAAACATCGGCGTCAAAAAACGCTGGAAAACGCCGGTACAATATTAGTTGACGTTTGTTGGCGTTAGTTGGCGTTTGTTGGCGTTTTGCGGCGTAGGCGTCAAAAAATGCCAAAACGTTACAGCCTCAGAACGCGATGGCCGTGGGTTCTACTTTCAGCTCACTAACGCCGACGTCATCTACAGCTCAAAAACGCCGACGTTTTTTATGGGGCCATTGACTAACATGGAGAGCTGCAAAAAACGCCAGAAAACGCCGGTGTCAAAAAACGTCCATGTGTATGAGGCCTTAAATGTAAACTCTTACCAGAGCTTGGTGACTACCTATCTCTAGGTTAGTCAAACAGACAGGCAGATAGCCTCTGCAGGCATAAGTGGCAGATGGGGTGGACGGACTCTCCTTAGGCTTCCAGCCTGTCTTTCCTCTCTATATCATACCATGGCAATAGATATCCAAGTTGTCATAAACCCATACATATATAAAAGAAAGGGTCCGAATAGTGTGATATTGTCACTTTATTAAAATAATAGAAAAGCCAAGTGGCTACTCACACATCCATTGATAAAACACTCATGGTTTGCAGTAAAACCATATGGCGGCATTAAAAAATTCCCGCTATTTAATCAACACAGTTTTTTTTTTTTTGCTAAACAAATGAAAAAAGACCAAAAATGTTGAAAATAAAATGTTTTTCTTCGTTCTGTTCTAGTAAATAAGTATGTTTCCTCCTTCATGATGTGCATTAAGGAGGCAGCACTGATGAAGTGGCACTGATGGGCACTGATCAGGAGGCACTAATATGCAACACTGATGGGCACTGATAGGCGGCACTGATATGCAGCACAGATGGGCACTGTTAAGCGGCACTGATGGAAACTGATGAGCACTGATAGGTGGCACTGATGGGTGGCACTGAGGGGCAATGATGAGGCAGCACTGATGAGGTGGCACTAATGGGCACTGATGAGGGGGCATTAATATGCAGCATTAATGGGCACTGATAGACGGCACTGATGGGAACTAATGGGTACTGATAGGTGGCACTAAGGGGCACTGATAGGTGGCACTGATGGGTGGCACTGATGGGCACTGATAGATGGCACTCATAAGCAGCACTGATAAGGAGGCACTAACAGGCATCACTGATGAGCACGGAAAGGCATCACTGATGGTCACTGATTGGCATCACTGATGGGCAATGGTGGGCATCACTGGGCATCACTGATGGGCACTAGTGGGCATCACTGGTGGGCATCGCTGATGGGGCTGCACTGATAATCACTGCATTGATTATCAATGCAGATCCCCCCTGTAAGGAGAACTGCTTATCGGCTCTCCTCTACTCAGGTTCATAGGCTCTTTACCATGATTGGAGATGCGGTGTGTCGGCGCCACACACCGCACTACCGATTGGCGCGCACAAATGACTTGTTCTGAAGGACATCGTATGAGGTCCAGTCAGAATGGGAGAGCCACCACCCGGCTGTCATTTTGTTATAGGCCAGGGGGGATGTGGTTAAGTTCAGCTTTAAAAATTAGCCATATCTCTAGTAGAAAAAAACATGACCCTATCAGCATGCAGCAGAGTAGGACATTGGCTCTCTGTGGAGTAACAGTGATCTCATTGCAGAGGTTTTACAGGCCCCCAGCTCTTCAATTAGTGGAAAGCACAAGCTTTGCTGATTACAGAGATAAAGGTCTGAATTAGTAGAACGTATGTCGGACCTCTGCAGAGAGACAACTGCTCCCCCACAGAGAGTTCCATTCTGCAGCTGCTGGCAGAGGACAGGCTTTTCCACTCTGACTGTGGATACTTTAAAAAGAAAACTAACACCTGCAATGTATTTAGCTGATTTAAACTGAAGACTGAACGGGTGCCAGATAGGGCAAACTGGGAACCTTTGGCCTATAGGCAAAAATAACCCATTACTAATGCGAATTTTGAGAACATGTACAAACTCCATGCAGATAATTCCCTTGCGTTAGCTGATTTCCATAGAACATCAGTGCAAATCATTGAGCAAATGTTCTGACTTTTTACTGTATGACAAGCCAGATTGTAAATATGTGGACTTGCAGCAAAGGACGATGATATGGCATTTCACAGCTGCCATGCCAAGTACTTCTAGCATCCCTGTATAGCAGGGGTGTCCAAATTTTTTACCTTCATGGGCCACATTTGAAGAAGAGGAATTGTCTTGGGCCACACATAAAATACACTTTTGTCCCACAAAAAAAACAACAAAATAACAACACCTTTACAAAATAAAGGTACCGGTACAGTTACAATACAATTCAATACAAAATGGTTCAAAGGGCCTGCTTATAAATGTTTTTTGGATACTGAAAAAATAGCATGGTGCTCATACTTTCTTTATAAACTCTTCTTTCCTGAAATGCTCACTGGCCCTTTGGTGCCTAGAAGCTGCCTCCCAAGATCCGACATTCCTCAAGGTCTGTAACCACACCATTTTTATCGCTGTCTGTAGCCCCATTAGAGAGCTTACCCCTCGCTTCTTTTCTCAATGACGACTGTCGAAAAGAATAAGGAATAATGGAAAATATCCACAATGGGGAAACAGACAGAATAGCTGTATTCCATGTGCCATGCAAAACTTTAAAAAAATGTTAGCCAAACCCTGCTTTGCCTCAAATTTTTTTAGCGACTTTGCAAAGTCAAGTATCGCTGATAGAACTGCTCTATGTACAGTCTACCTGGCCTATTCACATATGACATTCACAGTTCAACATTCTTTGAAAACAACTTCTTGAATTCCAGACATCCTGACTGACACACGGATTCTCTTCTAGTCTCTGTACACATGATAATGCTGAGTGTCTCCATGAATGGAGATGTGTCTGCAGGCTGTCGTGTGCATCCTGTTTTAACTTGTTTATGTGTTAATAATAAGCCCCTATAGTCGCCTTTCTCCTGCAGGTTCTTCATTCTCCAGTCCACGCTGTCTGTCAATGTGTCTACACAAGTTTATTATGAATCAGAGAACAAAATCAACAAAATCATCTTTCAAATATTCACTTATGGGGTTTTAACATTTAGTATGGGAATACCTAAAATTGCTTGTAGATACTACCAGCAGCACACTTGTGAATTTTATCACTAAAAAGCCAAAAAAAATCTTTAATAAAAATCTAAGATAAAATACCTATATGATGTATTTTTAGATTATGTTGGAGAAAGCATCTTAATCTAATGCTGTACTGTACGCCCTGTTCCATTGTTCCCCCAACATTGGCAAGTCATGTTTCACCATCACACACTCTGTGGTGCCTATTTACCATCTGGGAAATCAACAAAGGTTTAGGGTTAGCATTAGTGTAAGGGTTGGCTTTGTTTATTAATAAAGGCATGGCTCACCATACCAGTTAGTAAACAAAGCCATGTGTTTTTTAAATTTATTTTCAAGCAGTGTATATGGACAAATTTGAGGCTAATTTTGATTAAGTTTCAGAGAAAGTAAACTTACCAATTTTGCTCAAAACTAATTTTTGGTGATGTCAATCTGCTCATCCCAAGCCATGATCAGATTTAAATACGCACAAATATTTTTTATACACATTTTTGGTTATGGTTTCTTTACATGCATCCACTTTATTTCTATCCTAAACTAGTCCACCTCTTTGATCCAAGAAAGAGACCAAAAGAGATCATTGCCCTCTCCAAAATGGGCCTTGGGTCCATATCAGTAGACACGTCTAGACTGCTAAAAAATTAGCATTCCATTGCTATGTAGCGCTACTCCCGCAGGAGCCACTTGAATATTGGTGCCCAGGTCTCCAACTGATTAATCCACAGCCAGTTACACTGTATTTTCACACAGCCAGGTGCACAAACTCTTCCGCTCGTTATCTCCAATAACCAGTCTAGGGTATTTGTTTTTATGTTTTATTTGGAGAACTTGGATAGGAGAAGGGATTTAGTGGGATACTCCAAATTAACTATTCACAAGTGAGGACAGCTTTCTCAACAGAACTGTGTAGCAGACTGTCACCAGAGCTGTGTAGCAGACTATCAGTACAACTATGCAGCAGGCTGGACAGAATAAATCAAGTCTCTTTGTAGCAGAATGAATTTAGTGGACTTTGCTTCTTCAAGACACTATCCAGTGTCCCCTTTAGTTTACACCCAGTATGCTGAGATTTACGGGGGATGTTAGCAACACCAGTCTCTAGAAACCCTTTAGGGGGTCTGTATTCAGAAGGCCCTAGCTGCAGGTCACCTCCCTCCATGATACCAGCCAAGATCTGTAGACATCCTCCCTCAATCAGCTTGCAAGAGAACCATGGGTTTCATCTTCAGTGTTTTAGGCTCTCAGTTTGCCCACCTGAGGCCACATGGCAGCCTGCGTGGAGGAGGGGCGGCAGGTCCCCTCCTCACCTGGACCTCTCTCTGTACAGGTAGACTCAGAGCCCATGTGCTCTTCAGACATAAATACAGTTACCCAGCGTGGCTTGGGGCACACCCCCTTCTAACTGGCCAGAGCTTTATAGACATTTATGCTCTCATCTGCAAGGTTTCCTCCCACTGTCCGATACATCATAGCCAGCAGACCGGTGTGAAACTTTCAGGACAGCATGAGCAGCACCAGAACACACTGAGCAGACTCTATCAATCCATCACAGCTCTCTGTTAAGCAGACAGCATATATATTTGCCTAGCTGTCTCCTTGTTAAGCAGAGAAACCAAAAACTATATACACTCACTAGAACCTACCTAGGAGGGTGCTACAACTAGAACTCAGAAGCCAAAATCAAAGAGAGAATATGTACCTTAGCAGTATTGTGCATACTGTGCATCCTCGGGTGTGTTATACAACACTGACAGTGAAGAAGAATAAAGGAATGTTCCATTTTAGGGCAAATTCGATTTTAATCTTAACCTACAGATGTCATTATAAAGTGCAATGCATAACATGCCTTGATTCAGTAAAGGAAGTTTAATTAATTAGTTAACATTTAGACCCCTTTCACACCAGAACGTTTTTCAGACGCTTTTGGGCTAAAAATAGCAACTGAAAAGCGCCTGAAAAACATCCCCCCCAGTGTGCAAGTCCGAGTACTTTCACACTGGGGTGGTGCGCTTGCGGGACGGTAAAAAAAGTCCTGCAAGCCGCATCTTCGGGGCGGTAGGGGAGCAGTGTATTCACCTCTCCTCCACTGCCCCTGCCCATTGAAAACAATGGGGCAGCGCTCCCAAAGCACCTGAACACCACTTTGGAAGTGCCGCTAACCGGCACTTTTGACCCCTTTTTAACCCCTTGTGGGGGGTTAAAAGCACACCGCTGCCACCCGAATAGCGGACCCAAAGCGCCGCTATAAACAGCGGTAAATTAGCAGTGTTTTACCGCTAACGCTCGGGGCCCTGGTGTGAAAGGGGTCTTAAATAATAACTTCACTCTCTCAATGAACATTGTTTTGAATTTGTATGCTCCTAGCATTAGTAAATAGATAGGAAAGTACATTATATTTACTTGTTTGAAACTTTTTTTTACACTTCTTCAGATACTTCCTGGTTTCCAGGCCTAGGCAAATGATGTCATATATCCCAGGAGTCTTCAGCCGGGGAGAAAGGGTTTTCTGAGCTAAGCACAATCTCCTGCCTGCATGCCTGATCTAAGGGCAGATGTACACCAGGAAGTAAATATAACATGAATCATCTGCCTTTAATCAAGATGGCCACAGCCAGAAATGCTAGGGGGTGTTTTTCAAAGCGATTTCTCAGAAAAATAAAACATGGAGACGTGGCTGGATGGGAGAGTTTGCTTTGAATATTAAAAATGAATCAAATAACAAAGTTAATAAAAACCGATTTATTAAAAAAAAATAATTAAACAGTGTTTTTGGTTTGTGGTGCTCAGATTCAATGAGTTCTTCTTTAATTACCAGGAATGGAATGAGAAGGCAATGCAGAACTTAATATGCACTTAGATATTGTACAGTAATTGCTTGATGCAATCAGGACAATTGTAATGTTTGTGTGTGGCCTTAGCAGACACTCCAGGCTGACAGCTCCTGGAAAGAAGATTTATCACTAAGTTGGAGCTAAGAGTGTCTGTTGGGCATTTAGGCCCCTGTGCTTGTAGGCTGACATCCTTACGTTATGTACAGCTATAGTCTATGAACAGCTTTAGAAACAGCTGACAAGGGCAGTCACAAATACTCTTCATGTTAATTATTCCATCTTTTGCACATCCTTCAACTTTTGCAGAACAGCAGCTGATCATGAGGTAGATAGACCACTTAATTATGTTTACGATAGCATTTGTATTCAGCAATCCAAGCTGGTACAATGTATCACCTTCTTAAGAAGAGCAAAGAGCAATATGCAAAGTGCAGTGCGTAACAACCAGTCAGATTTCATTTTTCAATTATTTGTCTTCATCAGTCTAAAATCCAATTGGCTCTTATGCACTGCAGTTTGCATTGTTTCTTCTACAAGCCCAATGTCTAAAGAGGATCTCATGACAGTGTCAGTGTAGAGTCTGTGCCCCCTTCCCAAAAGGTCAACAACTGGTGTCTAATATTAGGGACATATGAACCATACACTGCTCCCTGCAGATATTTAAGTAACCTGCAGCATTCTTTTCCATGGCTGCTGGAATTCAGTGTTTGGCTTTGCAAAGAGGTGGGCTGAGTGTTAACCATGAGGAAATGGCAAGTAGAAAATGACTATTTATTGCTCTTTGAAGAGCTTTTCCTGATTAGCTGTGATGGCACCCAAATGGAACAACAACGTAGCTGTCTTTATATTATAGACCCCTTATTGTTGATATACACTATCTCCTAAAATTGAGTACAACCCTCACATTTTTTGTAAATATTTTATTCTATCTTTTCATGTGACAACACTGAAGAAATGACTCTTTGCTACAATGTAAAGTAGTGAGTGTACAGCTTGTATAACAGTGTAAATTTGCTGTCCCCTCAAAATAACTCAACACACTGCCATTAATGTCTAAAACGGCTGGCAACAAAAGTGAGTACACTCCTAAGGGAAAATGTCCAAATTGGGCCCAAAGTGTCAATATTTTGTGTGACCACCATTATTTTCCAGCACTGCCTTAACCCTCTTGGGCATGGAGTTCACCAGAGCTTCACAGGTTGCCACTGAAGTCCTCTTCCACTCCTCCATGATGATATCACGGAGCTGGTGGATGTTAGAGACCTTGCGCTCCTCCACCTTCCATTTAAGGATGTCCTACAGATGCTCAATAGGGTTTAGGTCTGGAGACATGCCTGGCTAGTCCATTACCTTTACCCTCAGCTTCTTTAGCGAGGCAGTGGTCATCTTGGAGGTGTGTTTGTGGTCCTTATCATGTTTGAATACTGCCCTGAGGCCCAGTCTCCGAAGGGAGGGGATCATGCTCTGCTTCAATATGTCACAGTACATGTTGACATTCATGGTTCCCTCAATGAACTGAAGCTCCCCAGTGCCGGCAGCATTCATGCAGCCTCAGACCATGACACTCCCACCACCATGCTTCACTGTAGGCAAGACACACTTGTCTTTGTACTCCTCACCTGGTTGCCGCCACGCACGCTTGACACCATCTGAGCCAAATAAGTTTATCTTGGTCTCATAAGTCCACTTGACATGGTTCCAGTAGTCCATGTCCTTAGTCTGCTTGTCTTCAGCAAACTGTTTCTTGTGCATCATCTTTAGAAGAGGATTCCTTCTGGACCAACAGCCATGCAGACCAATTTGATGCAGTGTGCGGCATATGGTCTGAGCACTGACAGGCTGACCCCCCAACCTCTGCAGCAATGCTGGCAGCACTCATACATCTATTTCCCAAAGACAACCTCTGGATATGGTGCTAAGCACATGCACTCAACTTCTTTGGTCGACCATGGCGAAGCCTGTTCTGAGTGGAACCTGTCCTGTTGAAACACTGTATGGTCTTGGCCACTGTGCTGCAGCTCGGTTTCAGGGTCTTGGCAATCTTCTTATAGCTTAGGCCATCTTTATGTAGAGCAACAATTCTTTTTTGCAGATGCTCAGAGAGTTATTTGCCATGAGGTGCTATGTTGAACTTCCAGTGACCAGTATGAGAGAGTGAGAGCGATAACACCAAATTTAACACACCTGCTCATCATTCACACCTGAGACCTTGTAACACTAACAAGTCACATGACACCGGGCAGGGAAGATGGCTAATTGAGCCCAATTTGGACATTTTCACTTAGGGGTATACTCACTTTTGTTGCCAGCGGTTTAGACATTTCTTCAGTGTTGTCACATGAAAAGTTTGAATAAAATATTTACAAAAATGTAAGGGGTGTACTCACATGTGTGATACTGTATGTGCCCTAAAAGTCATTGTTACTCAGACCGGGCATCTTGCTGGGTTTTGGTATTCCTTTAAACATTTCATTACTTTATACAACTGTAAACTATTTAGGACAAAATCTATTGTTCATTGAACCCCACCATCCTTTTTCTGTATATAATAACTGTACTATAATTAATCTGTTGGGTTGTAAGGAAGGAGGGGTGGGCAGGGAATGAAGCCAACCTTAAAGAGATTGTAAATGATCACCTTGTAAAACAACCCATTCTGTTTAAAATAGAAATGGAAGGCAAAACATTTTTGTATAGATATAAAAAAAATATATAAATACCTTTTTTCTCTTTTTTTATAAGTGATCACATTCCCTCTGTTCTCAGCTGTATAAGAGCTTGGGGGGGGGGAGGGGAGCAGCAGAACACTGATCTTCCCAGTGAATGGTTAATATTTTTTTCTCTTTTTTCC